>JANAVB010010848.1:0-59896 GCA_029216955.1 Iris pallida
TAATAATACGGACTGTATTGTTAGATCGCTAGGCGATAACTCTATGCATGCTAATAAAATAACTCAACACACCTAGCTAAGGAAATAATTCATCTTGTATGCTTGTGTAGAACAGGGAAAGGAACTTGGAAATTAAACTGATACTCGCACTGCACTCCACGCTCGTGCCAAGGCACAGCTTACTTACAAGTAGAATTTTCTATGCGTTAACTCATGAACGAAATGCTTGTCACTAGATCGTATCGCAGATTTGAGGACATGAAACAATGAATGGTTCACTAAAATGAGGCAGGTAGACTATCAACATAGTCGTTCCGAGTAGAGTATAGAAATATCGAAAGACTTCGGGATCGATGGGTCGCCAAGGCGGTTCCCGCACATGGAGCTGTATAATGAAGGTATGAACGAATGAACAATGAAAGAGAGAAGAAAAGAATGAATGAAAGAAAGAAAAGAATAGTTAGCGACAGGTATGATGGGGACGTGCAACGGGGCTCGCTATTCGCGCTGCACGGATGCCGCCGCCAACCTAGTCGATAATAAATTATGGCTCTAGACAGCCCGATAAGGTAATTAGCTCAAGACAGCCCGACAAGGTAATTGGCTCAAGACAGCCCGACAAGATAATTGGCTCAAGATAGCCCGACAAGATAGTTGGCTCATGACAGCCCGACAAGTTAAACTAAAAATGTAAAATTGAAATGGTCGTGGACAACTCGTGCACGAGTGACAGGATGAAGGATTCCAAGGCAACGATCACGATATCATGGCCGGCTTAGACGGAATCATGGCTTACGGGCGGCTTGTTTGCGGGCTCGGGCACACAAGAGGCGTAAGGCCGGGTGTTGCGTAGCCTATCAGGATGTGCCAGCCATCACGCTTGATAGGTAACGAATACCATAAATAAATATCCAAATGGCTTGTACAGCCAGCGACCGATGCATATAGATTAAGTTGGCTCGATTGCGACAATCTGCGTGCGAGACCTTGCATTGAAACAAGTAATCTGACTAAGCTGAACATGCTATGTTACTGAATGAATGTATCTAACCAACGTTTGAGTACAACACATCCTGACAACTTGAGTAAGCTGAACAACTGAACAACTGAGTGAACATGAACATCGGAACAAAGCTTTTAGAAGTATGACATAGAACTTGACAAACTTGAATACTCCGTCCACCTGAGGCAGGAATACGTCCTTGACACTCTTGAACGCTTATGCAAATCTGTTAAGTCTACGTAAAATATGTTGGCTAACTTGGTTTACCTTGAACATGGAAGATCGTACGGTAAGTATGGTAAGCTGTGCATGATTTTTTTATGCGACACTTGAAATCGATAACACAAGATAGGCCTTGAATGATATGCCATGAAACTGTTCCTAAGGCAAGATTAGTAAGCCAATAAATGATAGATGGTGCACAAAAGTAAAATGAACGTATTTGGTAATGATAGCGAGTGGGCGAGCTAGCCTCCCCACCAGTGCATAACAATGTACTGATAACCACATAGTCTGCTTGCCTGCGGGAGAACCTCGTCGGGTGCGGAGACTTCCCTCGAACGTGCTAAGGCGCGGAGCTAACTCTGGAGCCTTGGAGCGTTGCAAAGGAACTGAAGCACCATATACATGACATAATGTATCGGAACATCGCCATGAATCCTTCCATCTTGTAAGCCACTTGGCAAGCCTTTTATGTTTCAGAGAGAGCTTGAGCGAATTGTAATCTCGGCCTAGCACCGCTTGTAATACTTCTTGAATATCAATAAAGACTATTGAGTTATTTCCATTTGTGTTCAATTACTTTCCGTTGCAAATGGGGACACTGTGCGACTCTTTGGCCTAGCTTCAATCGACCGTTTCTGGACTTGGTCTTGCACAAGCGCAACCTAGGCTCGTGCGGCATCACGCCTTAGCGAGGACGATCGCTCCTCCGGGAGCGGGACGTGACAGTGAGTAACCCCCTTGCAACTCACTTTAAGTTTACTGAGGAGTAGTGTCCATCTACCAAGGACGAGAAGGAAGATATGGAACGGGTTCCATATGCTTCAGCTGTGGGGAGTCTCATGTATGCTATGGTATGTACAAGGCCAGACATTGCCCACCAGTTGGCACAGTTAGCAGGTATCATTCCAATCCTGGAAGTGTACATTGGAGTGCGGTCAAGTAGATTCTACGGTACCTTCAGGCTTCAGGGCAATGCCGATTGGAGACTTTCCTTTGGTAGTGACGAGCCGAAATTAGTTGGGTATACTGACGCTGATATGGCTGGAGATGTAGACACGAGTCGATCGACTTCGAGTTATGTGATGATGTTTGCTGGTGGAGCGGTATCGTGGCAGTCGCGGTTGCAGAAGTGTATTGCATTGTCGACGACAGAGGCAGAGTAAATTGCGGCGACGGAGGCTTGCAAGGAGTTGCTGTGGATGAAGAAGTTGTTGCAGGAAGTGGGGCTAAAGCAAGAGCAGTATACTTTGCTTTGCGATAGCCAGAGTGTCATTCACCTTGTGAAGAACCAGACATTTCATAGTCAGTCCAAGCACATTGAGACTTGGTATCATCGGATACAGGATGTGGTTGAGAAGAAGGACGCGACGCTTGAGAATGTCCATACTAATGACAATGAAGCGGACATACTCACGAAGGTTCTACCAAGGGGGAAGTTTGAGTACTACAGGCGGATCATCGGGATGACGAGTTCCTCCTCCTAGTTGTGAAGGGGGAGATTTGTTAGAGTGGGTGGGGTTCCCAACCTATATGGAGAATACCCCGGAGTGCGACGAGCGTCGTCCGTGTGTCGTAGAAGCTCGGGGAGTACATCGATCGCCTATTTTGGAACATATATGTAAGCAAATATATTATTGGATTTCCATATTTACTTTGATCAGATATTTATGATTCGATCTTTCATATAGTGGCTTTCCATATAATTAGACTTACACTTATGGTAAACCAATTATGATTGTATTTCCATTAAATATATGATTGATGCATATTGTAAGTTTTCATATATATTGGCCTTCCATGTATAGATTACCAAGGGCTTATAAAAGGTTGATGCATGCAAGTTGAAAAATATCTCAAAAGAAAACAAGGGTGATTTACAATATTTGAGAGAGAGGATTGAGGACTATTGTGAAGGAGAGATCGCTTCGAATAATTTTTCGGCATCTTTTGTTCTTCGGAGTCCGCAATCAAATTTTCTTCTTTCAAGTGAGTTGTGGTGATCCGTGTTGGATAGGGAGGAGCTTGTTGAGGGTGTTTTCTCTTTATTCCATTAGTGGATGTTCTTCAGGTTTGGACTCCGATCGTCCCGTGGTTTTTTTTGCAAGGGTTTTCTACGTCAAAAATCTTTGTGTCTGCGATTGTGTTTGGCGTTATTGGTTTGTGTGCTTTTGCTCGGTTCTCTCGCAGGACTTTCTGGTTTGGAGGAACGGTTTCCGCGCTTCGTTCGCAACGGAGTGGTATCAGAGCCAGGTTCCAGAGGTGTGTCAAAAATTGACAGTCAAATCTGAAAGTAGAGATGGATGCGAAGCCGGTGCACATGGTAAACCTGAATGGTACCAACTATCATTATTGGCAGAGCAAGATGAAGGATTTGGTGTTCGTCAAGAAGCTGCATCTTCCAGTATTTGCGTCTGAGAAGCCCATTGACAAATCCGATGAGGACTGGAACTTCGAACATATACAGGTGTGTAGGTACATGCGGAAGTTCATTGACGAGAACATGTACAACCACGTTGCCATTATTGAGCATGTGAAGACGCTGTGGGAGAAGCTGGAATTTTTGTACGCGAAAAAGACCAGGGTAAACAAACTGTTCCTGATCCTGATCAGGAATTTTTGTACCCGAGAGCAGTTATGAGGCCAAAGAATTTATTGGGCTCTAGAACTCTTAAAATTTTTTCTAGATTTTTCTAGAAATTTTTTGGGATTTATCTGAGATTTTTAGGATTCTTCATGATTTTTATTTAATTTTCTATAATTAAAAATCTATTTCCTAATATATATCCAGTCAGCCGCGGGGGGGGGGGGGGGGGTGCACTCGTCAGTCGGGGGGGCTGGCCCACCCGTCAACCCCTGTGGGAGTGGGAGGGGTGGTTTCCATATTAGGAGCTAGCCTCCAGCTGGCTCACCCCCAAGCCGGCTTACATATGAGCCATTGGATCTGGGCGGGAGGCAGCATATGCTGCCACGTGTCCCCGCCCAGCCGCCTCAAGCCACAACCACCGCCCCTTTTGCTCTCTCTCTCTCTCTCTCTCTCTCTCTCTCTCTCTCTCTCTCTATATATATATATATATATATATATATATATATATATATATATATTGTTGGCTATTTCGAAAACCCTAATAATTTTATCTCGTCTTCTCGGATCGATTGCGGTTGGTCTAGACGTTCGTTTCATGCGCTGATGTTTTTGTTAGAAGCGTACTGAGGTTAGGTTTCTGATTCTATACTTTATTTTCTGGAATTTTGTTCTCGAATTTCTGGATAATTATTTGAGTGTCGGCTGTCCAAAAATCTACGCGTCGCACGGTTTTCGAGATTCCGAGTGATCCCGAACTCCGATTCGCGATCCGTTTGAAGTTTTGGAGAGCTAACACCGAGCTCTACAACATATAAATTTTCCAGAAATTCAGAGTTTCATCTAGTATTTTATTTTATTCGTAGAAGTCAGATTTGGTCAACAATTCATCGATTTGGCGACGGTTAGCCATAATGGCGATAACTTTTGACCAAATCGTGATTTTGCGGCACGGTCGATTCCAAAGCGCTCGTGACGCTGAAATCTAACGCGTTGCACACTCAAACTTTTGAAGGCATAACGTTTGACTAGTTAGTCCACGTTATGTCTCGGTTTGCGTGCCACGGATTCCGAATTTGGAACCGTGACTTTCCTTAGCCAAATATTTGTGTTTAGATTTTATTTCAGATTTAAATAGGTTAAAATAGGATTTTAGATGATTTATTCCAGAATTAGAATATGATTAATTAGGTTTAACCTATTAGCCACTTTCTAGAATTTTTAGAGTGGGAATCGTTGATTTAACTTATGGTTGTTTTTGTGACGGGGTAGATCGGGCTAGATCAGGCTACGACGTCTTGAGTTGTGATTCATCATCTATCGGAGAAGGCAAGTATCACTATAACCTATGTTTCCTTTATTTTATACTGCATATGTCTTCGTGTCGTCTTTTCGCTATTACTCCCTTATGATTCATGATTGTCATTGTTCATGATTACTATTGTGCACGAGTTAGAATCGTTAGGGTATATATACATGTTCATCTCTTACTCATTGTTTTTCATTGTTTACAGTTTATCGTATTGCTAATGTTTATCGTAGTGGACATGTATTGTGAGTGAGTCGGGCGGGGGAATACAACAAGTAAGAATGTGGTCAACGAATTGAATACAGACCCCCTATACATTGATTGCATAATATCAGTCATACACCACACGTATGACTGACGGATATCCCAAGCCGTCTACATGCTGAAAGTTGGTATTCTAAAACACACAGTATACGTGAATACCCCGGAGTGCGACGAGCGCCATCCGTGTGTCGTAGAAGCTCGGGGAGTACATCGATCGCCTATTTTGGAACATATATGGTAAGCAAATATATGATTGGATTTTCATATTTACTTTGATCATATATTTATGATTGGATCTTTCATATAGTGGCTTTCCATATAATTGGACTTCCAATTATGGTAAGCCAATTATGATTGGATTTCCATTAAATATATGATTGATGCATATTGGAAGTTTCCATATATATTGGCCTTCCATGTATGGATTACCAAGGGCTTATAAAAGGTTGATGTATGCAAGTTGAAAAATATCTCAAAAGAAAACAAGAGTGCTTTACAATATTTGTGAGAGAGAGAAAGAGGATTGAGGACTATTGTGAAGGAGAGATCGCCTCGAATAATTTTTCGACATCTCTTGTTCTTCGGAGTCCGCAATCAAATTTTCTTCTTTCAAGTGAGTTGTGGTGATTCGTGTTGGATCGGGAGGAGATTGTAGAGGGTGTATTCTCTTTATTCCATTAGTGGAGGTTCTTCAGGGTTGGACTCCGATCGTCTCGTGGTTTTTCCCACAAGGGTTTTCTACGTCAAAAATCTTTGTGTTGTTCGGCGTTTTTGGTTTGTGTGCTTTTGTTCGATTCTCGCGCAGGACTTTTTGGTTTGGGAGAACGGTTTCCGCACTTTGTTCCCAACAAGAGTTTTTTTAACTCCCACCATAATTGGAAGGAATAATCCGCTTTCCTTTGGATCAAACCCACCCTGGAAGAATGCGTTATGTCTCCACTTGCTGACCATAGAACCAGGAGAAATGATCAATAAAGAGGGATGAAATAACTATGTCCATCCAAAAATATCACAAGTGAAGGTCCCACTCATTAGAATGGACAAGATCAAAAGGAGAATCAACTTTAGTAGCATACTCTGAATAAGAACTTATTTGTTTTGCAAACGTACAAACTTACACTCTAAAGTTTGGACAGAGACAAGTTCAAAGAAAAATGTGGAAATATATTCTTCATGGACTTAAAAGACAAATGACCAAGACAAGAGTGTCAGAGCATATTCTTGGCAGTAAACTCTGAACAACATTTATCAATGGAGACACTACTTGAAGATAAACTAGAAGCCCGATGATCTGAAGATATTCCTTTCATGTCCAGCAGATAGATTCCTACTTGACGACTATTCCAAATCGTTCGCCCCGTCCGTAGGTCCTGAAACATACTAAAATATACAATATGTAAGAAAAAAATATTACTGAGCAATTTAATGTTTTTTTAAGCTGGCTAACAAACATAAGATTAATGGATGGTTTTGGAACATGCAAGGGATAATCTAAAGTTAGATGGTCTAACTTGATAGTTCCTTTCTCTGTGATATTAGCCAAAGGCCCATCATCTCATATTTATCTTTTTTTTTGACCGGAAGATAATTTGTACAAAGAAAAAGATTGATGTGAATTTTTTATATGATTAGTGTCCATGAATGAATGATCTGTTGGGAACGCGGTGTGACCCGAGCCGGAGTTGGCCCATGAGGTGCGATATTGAATTGGGCACATATGTCTTAAAAGAGAATTTCCATGTAAGGCCTGAACTAATCTCAATTATCTACACCACATGATCCCACCTCCTAACCGATGTGGAACTAAATTACCAACTCCATTGTCACCCCATTTGAGCGCTCAAGCGGAAACGAGGTACAACCCAACAATTTTCACCTTAGTTCGTTTTCGCTAGCCGAATAACCTTAGCACCTTGCTACATTTGTCCGTTCCCGCTAGCCGAACAACCTTAGCACCTGTGCTACCTTTTGTTCATTCCTGTCAGCCGAACAACCTTAGCACTCCTTGCTCCTTGCTACCTTTTTATTCGTTCCCACCAGCCGAGCACCTAGGAGATACAACATATTGTCATCTCGATCCGTTCGACCACAGAACCAAACCGACACGTTCATCCATACCACCATGTGTGCCAACCACAAGTCTTGCTCCACCGTAGACTCGTCAAGCCCACCTTTGAAGTCAATTCGTGTAGTTGATGCTACTACTCCACCTTGAGAAGAGCCTGTATAATCCGATTACACATGAACGTTCAGCACCATCTGTCTCGAACCAATTAGAACCGCCCAAACTATCACCGTAACCATGGGCTCTGATACCACTTGTTGGGAACGCGGTGTGATCCGAGCCGGAGTTGGCCCATGAGATGCGACATTAAATTGAGCCCATATGCCTTAAAAGAGAACTTTCATGTAAAGCCTGAACCAATTCCAATTATCTACACCACACGATCCCACCTCTTAACCGATGTGGGACTAAATTACCGACTTCATTGTTACCCCCATTTGAACGCTCAACCGGAAACGAGATATAACCCAACATGATCCAAGAGTGATTTGAATCTAGTGAGACAACACAAGAAATACTGAAGTGGGTTGCAACAATAGAAGCATAAGCAGTTGCACTAGGATGAATACGAGATCGATATAGCTCAAGAGATGTAGTAGGGAAGAAGTCAAGAGGTCTAGTGAGTTCTGATTCGAATTTTGTTCACCAGCAAAATTTGCTCCTCCAGTAACTCGACCAAGATTTCCTCTTGGAGGAGGGTTCCTTTCAGACCCTCTCACTGCTGCAGGTTTCAAACAGGGATGCTTCTCCCAGCATTTGGCTTCAATGTATCCTGGACATTTACAATGGGTATCCTCAGGTGGCGGCTTACCATCTCCCAATTTTCTTCCATGTCGACCTCCTCGGACGACTAGAACCAAAGTCGATTTTTCAGCAACATCAACTTTTTCAACTTTCACATAATGAAGTGTTCATCTGTCTTGTGGTCTTCCTCATTCCCCATTGCCTCAACGACCTGGTCAAGCAACAGAAGCTAAGAGCCCAAAACTCTCGCTCGTTCAGACTCGACGAGTAATTTATAACCCACAAGGAAATTAATGATGCTTTCCTCCTCAATCACGTTTAGGTGCAACTCGCAATCCCCTTCACACTTCTACTCATGATGTTTTATGATAGTCCAGCTCCTCCCATAATCCTTGTAGGGTTGCATAGTAAGTCAACACGAGAAGCTCCTCTTGATGGGGATTGTGGATATCATGCTTCAATCGGAAAATCCTAGCCATATTTCTTCTTCGGCTATAGGTTTTGTCCAATTTTGTATCTCTCTCATACATCGTATCGAGAAAATGTACTGTCCTTTGAATTTGTGGTGTCATGGAGGAAAAGAGCCAAAGACTTCACTAAATAATTCTCTTGATCCCACTTTCCATGAGTGTGGTCAGTCGTTGTAGGTGCCTTTACTTTGCCGGCCAGGTACCCTTTCTTTCCCTAACCACCAATGAAGAGTATTTCTGACCTAAGCTACACTTCATAGTTATTCTCGTCAAGTTTGACGGTAGTAATTTGGAGTAGTATCCTGCCACCAAGTCTATCCCCTCGTGGTAAAGTTGTAGGTGGTTGCTCGGATCCGTTGTCTTAATATAGCATATTGGTCGAATGATGATGCTATACTTCTTCTTGTTGAAGAGACTTCTATGGTGATGTAGGTCTGAATCGAAATAAGACTTAGCTTATCTATTTTGTACATAAGAACATAAACCCAAATTAAAATTTGTTGATTAGGGTTTTTTCGTGTAAGGAGAAAGAAGAAAAGAAGTGACCATGTACATTTTGGAGGAAAGAAGATAAAAGAGAGGGAAATTCAAGTCTCTATAGAGTTTGCTCTGATACCATAATAGATTAGAATTTAGGGTTAGAGAAGGAGATGAAGGGGAAAAGGAAGGTTATTTATAAGGGCACATCAATTTTTGATCAGGGCTATCCCATTTCAAAGTTTGATTTATTTACAAGTTTGCCATTGAAAAAATTGATCATGGCTATCCCATTTCTAGGTATAAAAGTCACTTTTCTTTTTTTTTTCTTTGTCTTCTTCCTCTCCAAAGCTCTCTCTCCACCTTTCTCCAAACCCTAGAATGATTCCTCTTGTCCCCATTTGTGGTCCCCAACTCAACACCTAACAAATTCTTGTTGTCTCCAAACCCTAGAATAATCCTCAACGAATATTCGTAGTACTCGGTATGTTTTCGAGTACTAGATGGCAAAATTTGTTAAATAATCGGTTCTTTCCAAATTATTGAATGTTTTGTCACAATGTAGAAAATATGAAAGAATTTGGGACATCAAATCTATCAATCGATCAGTCCGGTCCTTCCGAAGAACACAACATTCCCTTCGAAGAACTCTTGGTAGGTCCCCGACCTACCTACAATATTGCGTAGTCGACACTAGGACTGTCACACATTCAGGCAGTCATATGTACTTGAAGGACTGCCAGAAAGTGTGACAGTCCTGAAGTTGATCTTCTGTTCAACTGGACTGCCACATTTTCTGGCAGTCCAGCAAGTACTTAGGACTGCCAGAAAGTGTGGCAGTCCAGAAGATGATCTCGTGCTTAACTGGACTGCCACAATTTATGGCAGTCCAACAAGTACATAGGACTGCCAGAAATTGTGGCAGTCCTTAAGTTAATCTCATGTTTAACTGGACTGCCACATTTTCTAGCAATCCATCAAGTACTTAGGACTGCCAGAAGTTGTGGAAGTCTAGTTTAACAGCAGTGTGAGTCCTGAATTGGATATTGTCTTTGGTTTTATCGTTGATTTTGTTTTAAAAAAATTTGGAAATTTATTGTAGGGCACACCATCTCCTATTTGCATTGATTTGAGGAATTTATTTACGACAGATATTGCTTTTGAATCTTACTACGAAGCATTAGAATAGTGCAGAGAAGTTGGAAGGCAATCGAACACAATCATTTTCATTTCAAGGTTATTACGATCCCGGCCGAGTCGTAAAACTGTAGATCTTGGATGTGAAAGAGGTGGGACGTTTAGGGTTCATCGTAAAAAAGCTGAA
The DNA here is from genome assembly GCA_029216955.1 of Iris pallida. Taxonomy (NCBI): domain Eukaryota; kingdom Viridiplantae; phylum Streptophyta; class Magnoliopsida; order Asparagales; family Iridaceae; genus Iris; species Iris pallida. The sequence continues at coordinate 10,463 of JANAVB010010848.1, forward strand.
CTTCCTCCAAGAAAATCCTCGGAGAAGGCGGCAGGGACAAGGAAATGTCCATTTATGGTAGTGCTGGTGTGCAAAAATGATGAAAAGTGGATAGTTGTGGTGAGGAATGGGATGCACAATCATATTCTGGCGGAGACATTTACTGGTCATCCGTACGTCGGAAGATTGAACGACAACGAGAAAAGTTAGTTACAGAATTGTCAACTTCCGGAGTTGGTCCTAAACGAATTTATTCCGTGGTGCAACAGAAGAATGATAAGAACAAGTCTACTATGAGGACAATCTACAATGCACTATCGAGGTCGAGAACAAATACTCTAAAAGGAAGAATGGCGATGCAGCAAGTGTTGAAGTTACTTGCCAAAAATTACTATATGGAATACCATAGAAGACATCCGCAGAGCAATGAAGTCATTTCTATGTTTTGGGTCCATCCGGATTGTACACATTTGGCACGGTCCTTCGCCGATCTGTAGGTTGTTGATTGCACGTACAAGACTAATAAATTCAAGATGCCTCTTTTTCATATTATTGGGTTCACTTCTACGGGTAAAACATTTTCAGTTGCATTTTCTTTCTTGAAGAATGAAGCAGTAGAGGACTATACATGGTCTTTGACCAAATTGAAGTCACTTTACACTGGACACATAGAGCCGTCTGTTTTTGTCACCGACCGAGAATATGCTTTGACAAATGCTATTGATATCGTATTTTCTCGTGCTTGTAGACTATTATTCCCATATAAATCGAAATATTCAAGCACAATGCAAGATGAAGTTCGTGAAAGTAGACGACAAAGTCGACATGGACCGCTTCGAAGAATTCTACAGCGATTAGACCCTTGTAAGACGAGCAAGTACTAAGAAAACTTTTGACGCAGCATGGTACATGTTCAAAGATAAGTAGGAAAAGAGCAACCCGACATGTATATCTTATATCAAAGACACATGGCTTGATCAACATAAAGAAAATTTCGTCTTGGCATGGACGAATATGGTGAAGCATTACGGCACGACCACTACCAACCGTGCCGAAGGATCAGACTCATGACTAAAAAACATCTACGTTCATCAGTCGGTAGTTTTGTTTCAGTTTGGCAAGCAATCAATCTAATGACCAATTCGACGGTGAACGAGATAAAGGCTTCATTTGAGATGAGCCTCAATATTGTAAAGCACCAACATAAGAAAGAACATCTCTTGTCTGATTTAATCCATGTAGTGTCCCACCATGCATTGTCATTACTATTTGATGAGATTGCTCGGACGAATTCAGTCGGTTTCGATACCGAAGTATGTGGTTGTACACATCAACATTCTCTCGGCCTCCCTTGTGCACACGAGATCAACGAATATCGACGTCAATGTAGACCTATTCCAATAGTGGTCGTTGATCAGCGTTGGAGACAGCGGTCGATCATACCTATGGTGGACAATCACGATGATTTATTTTCCATGCCACAGATGAAACTTCTTCATGCAAGATGGTGTGCCGCACTAGAACCTGAGAGGAAGTCCATTGAGCTTAAAATCCAAGAACTTGTCCACCCGGCAAGTAGTCATCTGCAGGAGCCATTCGTTATCATTGGTTCGAAGGGTAGACCGCCAACAAGACTTACAAGAACACAGAAGAAGAAGCTCGAGTCTACTAAGAGAGAACTCTCACTATTTGAGCATGTTAAAAGAAGTGTGGAAAGGGTAGTCTTTTCGAAAGAGGAAGAGCAAGCTCCCTACTCATAGAAAGAAACAAAAAACGAGTGTAGCAAACACGCTCGATGTGTACATTGGTGCATTTTTACCCGGTGTGCAGGAATACATTTGGTCTATTGACGATGTGCCCAAAAATGGACATTGTGGATTTCATGTGCTTGCACGACATCTAAGCTATCCTGCTAAAGACGGATGGAGACAGGTTAGAGCAGAGCTATATGAGGAGTTGGAGTCTCGTCTTTCATTCTACAGCAAATTACTTGGCCAAGAAGATGTTGGAGAATTGTTGACAAGCATTTCGTGCGCTGATCAGACTACTGGACCAGAACATTACATGGATGTACCTTCTGTTGCATATCTATTCGCTAACAAGTACAAGATACCAATTATCATTCTTTCCCAGAACATTAACAATACATTCTTCCCAATATGCGCTCCTCCGGCAAACTACAGTATATCCAATCTTCATACAATTGGACTCGACGGAAATCACTTTGTTATCCCGCAGTTGATTGGTCACTCTCCTATTCCTCCCCCTGTGTCAGTTTGGTATAAGCATGCTCCGGAAGAATCGATCGCTTGGAGAACACCCTTCACCGATGCTATAAATGTCTACAAGAAGATAACGAACTATGTGGAACCTATACCGAGGCCGGAGGGCCACTATGATGTATTAATTGACTGATGTGTAGGTGTAATGTCGTAACATTTTGTACATAAGAATGGAAGAAAAATATGCTACTTTTGTAACATTTTGCATAGAAGAATGGAAGAAATATATTACATTGTGTGTATCCTATATGTATTATATACGTATCCTATATGTATACTATTCGTATCCTATGCGATTCCTACGCGCGTCGTATTCGTGTCACATATTGAGTATCATATTCGTGTCACTTACTATGTTATTAGCAGTAAGTTTGCGTATCATAGTTTGCGTCAACAATTGAGTATCTTATTGACATGATGATCAAGATTTGATAGTAAATATACATGAAATGTCCAGAAACTGGGCAGTCCTACTCAAAGCAAGTTTTGGACAGGACTGTCATGTTTCCTGGCAGTCCTCTATGTATAGACTGTCCAGTTTCTGGGCAGTCCTCTATGTACAGAGGACTGCCATGAAACTGGACAGTCCTACTCAAAACTTGCTGTGAGTAAGGACTGCCTAGTTTCTGGGCAGTCCATGTATATTTACTGATTCAGGCAGTCCATGTATATTTACTATCATGAATCAGTATGATACTCAAATAAGATACGCAAACTTGTCGTCAATAAGATACTCAATAAGGTACGCAAACTTGTCGTCAATAAGATACGCAAACTTCCCGACAAACTATGATACTCAAATATAATACGCGATGTTTCCGTCAATAAGATACTGAAATATAATACGCCAAAATGAAACACATGTATGATACGCAATTAACAAAGTACTGTTGACACAGAAATTGTTCAACCCAAACTGTTATAATTCTAGTACAACAAACTACTAAAGTTTAACAGTCACGACACAAAGTTTTCAAATACAAACTACAGTCATTTTTTTCATGATGCATCTTCGTGCGTCGCTTATCTTCGAGAAATGGGTAATCAGCTTGTGATGTTTTGCATCTGGGTATCAACATCTTCGTCGTTCTCGCCTTTGCACATGATGAGATTTTTTCCTAATTTCTTAACTTTGGAAGCCTGTATGATAAAAATTATAAATTTAGGCACTGACACTTTAGCACTTCAGGGTTTAATTCAACAAATTACACTTACCATCTTCTGCAGTGCGTCATACAGTGCTGACTTGGATGGCAGAGGGGCTGCTACCGGCACTTTAGCACTTCGCTTATCAGGGTTCAATATCATACCATGTCCGGCATCCGCATAATACTCCATATAGTCCTCACTATAAGCCCACATCTCCACCATCGGAGTTCGTTTATTTTCACAGACAACATGACGTTGCCACTCAATGAAGAAATATGAGCCCCAACGGTAGTCCGGCGGGACATAGGTCAATAGTTTCCTCCCTTTTGAAGCAGTCCTCAAATTCAATGTGCTTAGGATAGTCTGTACGTAGCCAAACTGACGAAGCACTCTGTCTGGCATGTAAGGCTCCTCAATTTTATGACAAGATATCAGACCTTGAAATAGTGCAACTGTTTGCACAGGACGAGTAGTATTTCACAGATCCCGATATGGATGCCAAATAACCTACAATAAGTATTCATTATTTAAGAAGTTATTAATTAATGCGAAATACTAGAGTAAAACATAAGTGCTACTTTAAGTTAGTATTGTTTTACCTCCTTTGCCTTCATATCTTCTAGTGCGACACGTAGGATAGCCAACGTATGTGGATGTTTGGTATCTATCTTAGCCGGCTTCTACATACACATTCTAGGCATCTGCTCATCATAATCTCTATTAAGAGTAGCCCTCTTAAGCGCCGGAAATGCTCGTATAGCCACGCCTAAAAACGTAAAATAAAATAATATCATCGTTATCGACATAATTTTATATTACCTATAAACAAAGTACGAGTTTATTTGCTTACATGGAGCAGAGTTTGACAACCAGCTATTGTCTTCGACCCGACTCGAGATGCAGCACCAACTTTGCGACAGAGATGTGCTAGTATACCGCTTCCGAAGGATATTTGATCCACAGTGTTCAAGTCCGCGAAATTGTTTAGATATTTTGCATATATCGCGGTTCCGGACTTATCCGAAATGCCGACGGCCCCTACGATGAACTGCATGTATCCCCGGGCCACGAAATCGTCATCAGCATCGTCGTTGTCGTCGTCGTCGTCGTCATTGAATGTATTCCTCAAAAAACTTAAAGGAACTTCGTACGACTTCTTAAATTCGGGGATGGTGACAAAAGTCTCCGCCTCAACCCTGAGAGAATTGGCGACCAATTCCACCGCCTCATCATACATCTCAAAGTCGTCCTCAGAATAATCCATCGACATTTGACGACCATCAACTCTAAGTCCCAAAATGTGGTGGACGTCATCAAGGGTGATCGTTAACTCTCCGTTTGCGAGATGGAAACCATTGGTTTCTGGATGCCATCGCTCCACAAAAGCAGAAATCATTGCGTGGTCCAATATCTTATATGAGTATTTTGCCAAAATTTTCAATCCGATGGTGATTTTGGCCTTCACACTCTCTTTCAACTCATCAAATTCCCATGTACTGCACATCTTTGCATGGTTTATTACCCTCAAAAGGTGCGAGCTTTTCTGCAAATAAAACAAGATAAAGAAAGTTTAAATATTAAATATAACTATTATTTTGAATAGTTAATTTATATTTAAGGTAATCAACTTACCGGATCCTTCCATATTTCATAAGAAATGTGGTTCTCGATTGACTTCAATAGAGAGCAACCGATTGGGCTTCATATCTTCCTCGGCTACATGAGAAGGCCCGAATCCAACGTCACCTCTCCTTCGAGCAATGGGTACATCATCATCATCGGAGGAATCATCAGAACGAGTCATCGGTTGCTTCGAACGACTTGCAACTTGTTTTCTTCCACGTGTTCTTATCTGTGAGGGCGCCTCTGGTTCTCTGATTGTTATCGGTTTCTCAAGAACTCTACTTCACGTGCCTTGCGCTCCGATGCGGTAGGACGTTCTTTTAGGCCCGGCCTCAACGTCCTTCTCCTTCGGATTCGGTTCGTGACTACAAATATTGAATCTTAATTAGAGAAGATTGAAATTATAGTCCTACAAAAATTGATGTTCAACAAGTGCAAATCAGGACTGCCCAATTTTCTGGCAGTCCTACGAACTGATAGGACTGCCAGAAAACTGGGCAGTCCTAAGTCACAACATGTGAAACAAAGGACTGCCCAGTTTTCTGGCAGTCCTACATACATTCAGGACTGTCAGAAAACTGGACAGTCTTTTGTTTTACATGCTGTGACTTAGGACTGTGCAGTTTTCTGGCAGTGCTATCGGTTGGTAGGACTGTCAGAAAATTGGGCAGTCCTGGTAGACGCGGGTTTTTCTCGTTCGTGCATACTTAGGTTTAATTCAATGGGTAATTCCCTAATCCGAATGTAGTTTAATTCAAATGGGCTACAAACAATTGAAATAAACAATGTAATGGATGCTTGAATTTTCGAAATAAATTTTTTGGGTTTTGGAAACAAATATAGAAAGTTTTAGAAAGAATTTGTACCTTGTTTGTGAGGACGGTTTGGGTGCCATCGGTCTTGTTGAGAAGAGGAGGATGGTGGAGGAGAAGAGGAAGATGTTGGAGAAGAAGAAGATTATAAGTTTTTACTTGGGGATGGAGGAATGGTGGAGGAGAAGAGGAAGAAGAAGAAGTGAGGAATTAGGGTTTTGGAAGAGAGAAAAGAAAATTTAGAAATGAAAATAAAACTATGGGTTTGGAGGGGGGTGAGTTTGGGACAGCCCTAGGAGTAAAAAATTGGGTTGTCCTGAGTAAATTCTCCCAAAACCTGGGCTAGTCCCAATCCGGGCTAGACCCGATCAAAAATTGATGTGCCCTTATAAATAACAAAAAGGAAAGATGTTATATTGATTGATAATAATCTTTCTCATAATTTCATACATATATAGAGCATAAACGAAATTAAAAAGAAGAAAAAACTCCCCAAAATAGTCCGAATTGCGGTCGGTCCTAATTGGTCTTTCCTGAGCCTGGAAATTGCCGGATCCGGAATTTTGGTTTATCCCAAGATTGGCTACTTAAGGGAACCAGAATTCCGATTCTATGGGGCTGCTCTGATTTACTTATCTTCTTCAACACTTTGATAACTGATAATATGTTTAAGATGCAGCTCAAGATAATCATCTTGACATCACTCATCGTTTTCTCTGAAAAATGGATCCCCTAGAGTCCCATGACTGTCGAACTATGTCATCTAACGCCTCTACATCCAGTACATCTAGCCAAAACCTTCAAGCCCAAAATGCTTATTAGTGAAATCAATCCTTTGACTTCAGTATTGAAAAATACATGTGAAGAGATTTAATTATAACCATGAGCCACTGGAGCCCTCACCTATCCGTAGAACAAGGCAAAATTGAAGCCTTCTCATTTCTCTCGCAGCACAATTGCATCACGTGTAGTCCATCCTTCAATTCCTCCGTTCCACTTTATCAATCTCATGTTAAAATGACAAAATAGCAGGTCCCAATTCTTGTGCAAATGTTGCCCTACACCTTCGTTTTGGAGTATGAACTAGCCTTTGAGGAATATGAGATTTCCATTTGTTCGATGTAACATGTTCTCATCTCTTCTTTTATGCAGGTTTTTGCCTACTGCAAATAACTTGAGAATGAAAGAAATTGCTAGAGAGGTTCATGCAATTCTAAGAGGCATAATTGAGAATAGAGAGAAGGCGATAAAAGAGGGTATTGTCAATCCTAGCGACTTACTTGGTCTACTTATGGAGTCTAATATGAAGGAGCAGCCCGGAAAATCCATGACTACTGATGAGGTGATCGAAGAATGTAAATTGTTTTATTTTGCTGGGCAAGAGACCACATCCGCGCTTCTGACATGGACCATGGTCGCACTGAGTATGCATTCTAGCTGGCAGGTCCATGCAAGAGAAGAGGTCCTAGAAGTCTTTGGAAAAAATAAACCAGACAAGGATGGCTTAGGTCGCTTGAAGATCGTGAGTATTTTCTTTTCTTTGTTTAAATAATTATGTCAACATATGCGCGCACATTTAAGTCCGCATGTGTTGTGCTTAATGTTCTATATTTTCACTGTCGGTCCCAAGCTCGGATAACGGAGGAGGGTTGTGTTAGGTAGCTGACACCCAGCATATTGGTTTTCTATGAATGAATCTATACAATAATACATGAGAAATATATAATGTATGCCCCCTAGAATTTGTGCTTATGTTCTTGGACCCTCTCACTATTCGATTCTGGCTCCATTTCCGAGTGGCATGATCACAACTATACCAAATCACTCTCAATTACGTTGTTGGTCAATTTGAGTATGTCGTATCGGAAATGAGCGTCACGGAAGTATTCTGTACCAAATTATCCAATGCGGACACGAGGATTATCCGTGCAACAAAATGGTCAGGCATCTAGGAGATCTTATTTTAGAAAGTCCTAATAGTCCAATACAATTAACTAATCACATGATTAAGGCATCCTGAATGATTTCTTTTGTGTTATATGACAGGTGACAATGATTTTGTACGAAGTTCTGAGGCTGTACTCAACTGGGCCTCTCCTCGGCCGGAGGACTTCCAAGAAGATTGAACTTGGGGGTCTCACGCTGCCGAAAGGGGTATTGCTCTTTTTATCTATAATCTTTATTCATCATGATCCTGAATTTTGGGGCGAGGATGTCAACGAGTTCAAACCTGAGAGATTTGCAGAAGGGGTCTCAAAGGCTTCAAAGAATAAGGCTGCCTTCTTTCCATTCAGTTTTGGTCCTCGAATCTGTATAGGGCAGAGCTTTGCGATGATGGAAGCTAAGATGGCACTAAGCATGATTCTCCAACATTTTTCTTTTGAGCTATCGCCTTCTTATGCCCATGCTCCCTATACTGTCGTCACGCTTCAACCTCAGCATGGTGCTCAGTTAATACTGCACAAGTTATGACATATTCCTCGTTATGTCACAATTAGTATCGATTCAAGCATATAATAGACTATAAGACTTAGCATCTCCATGTAGTCATGTCATGTTGTATTTTTGAGGAATAAAGGTTATGTAGACTATAGTACAATATATGAAGAAAATAAAGTGTTGCATGAGAAGATTTGGGATAAGAGACTTTGATGTTGTTTATTGCATTGTAAACTAACTAATTTTTTGAGAAGGGGGCTAGTTAAACTGGATTTCAGAATCGCAATGTTGGTGTGATGTCAAAATGATAATAATAGCTATTTTCGCAAATCAAACAGCAGAATACCTCGACTGTAAATGTGGTTTTCAGCGCATTAGTAATGGCATTAATAATGTGTGTTGCAGTTGCCATTTGATATTTAAAAATTAATATTCTAGGAGGTTAAATATATGATTTGAAATAAATCGTATTTGTTAAGTCAAAAACCATACAAAAGATCATTTGAAAATGTATACATATTTTAGAAAATAAATGAGAAAATTATTTAATATGAAAGTGTTCTGAAATACTTTATAAACTCAAGGGGCAACTCTAAGGCCAACTCAAATAGTAAATTAATTAGTTTATGCAATTTATATGGTTTCCAAACTTTTTTTTATAAATAAAAATCTTTTTTTTTTTTTGTGCATTCCCACTTTGGATGAACCAAATGGATCCTTCTCCACTCCATTGTCCATTATGTTTGTTTTCAGTAAACCTAGAAGGACTAACAAACAGCCGCCATGCATCCTTGCCATTGTCCTCCTAGGATAGCCTATTTCAGATTTTGTCGGTTCCATCATGGCTGGTGTTGTCGACCCACTTGCACGATACGATTTCTAATAAGCCCGATCACTTATTCTTATGTAGATTTGGTAGACTAGTTTCCGGTGAAGAAGAAGAAGAAGAAGAAGAAGAAGAAGAAGGGGAAAGGATGGCCCACTGTTGGTAGATGGCTGTTCTCTTCCCACTCGCGAGTGTCCACCACCCTCATGTTGTGAAAAGCACAAAAAACTTAGAATACAACACCCATCCACAGAAGACAACGAATCACAAAATTACTACGAGAGCGCCAAGCAAGATATACACACCGTATAGGTGGCGACTTCCTTATCTGGACAAATCTCAATCTATATGTTGAAACTAATACAATTGATTACAAGATAATAATTCATTCATTTGTTCCCAACCCTCACAAATCTCAAATATGAAAATGATAAGATCACAAAAAGATCGTTCACCATGTTCCGATGACAACTCCATTAATGGAGCAAACTCCCATGCACTGATCTCGTCGAATCGATAAGTCGTCACTGGACATGATGCCGTACAAGCCTACATTACTGTCACACCCCAGTCCCGGAAATACGTAGGACCAGGATACGGCAATGTCCAGCTACGTATCAAGTGGACTCTAGCCCAGCTCGAATACGTATAAGCTGTATAGAGTAGGATAAATCTAACCAAAACTACTCAAGTAATCTCTATCTCAATCCACATGAAAGCTAAAATAATGAATAAACAATATGTTTTATGGTTTATAGCCCACTAGCATATACGTTCAAATCGACCCAAAAGAAAATGCTGTCCATCAAAACTAGGAATTCAACAGATAATAACATAGCAAATAAAATAAAATAAGGGAGAATATAAAAAGGCACCACTGGCGATACCTAAATCCTGCAAAAGAACAACATCAACAACTCTATGCAACTATATGCACGAAGCTTGAAAAATACCTGGAGAAATCATCAAGTCCTCAGAAGGACGTAACAAGATACATAATAACAAGTCAAGATATACTGAATATAAACAAACAACTAAAAGGTATCCTAACCATTCTACATAAAATATGCATTTTTAAGGACAAGTTTCAATGCATGGGCCTGTCATGCCCCACTCCCAAAATATATAGGACTAGGAACACGTAACATGCTAGCAGATACATCCCAAAGGTAATCCAATTTAATGGACCAATTGAAAAGCATCTTAAGGTGTAAATTAGAATGTCTCAAGTACAGGTAATTCTATATCTCATCCACAGTAATAAACAGATATCAACAAGTCCAAATAATAATGAATATAAATGTGAAAGATTCAAGTCATCAAGAATTCAAGTCACGTTCGGTGGAGACAAATCCATTACTAGTAGACGAAAAAAAAGACAAATAAAAAACTAAGTCAAAGCTATGCTAAGCTAAGCATCAATAATGTCGTCAACTGCAGCGGTACCGTGGTCTGGTGATGGCTCGTAAACTTGTTCGTCTGCTCCTAGATATATCTCGTCTAAACCTCGAGAGATCACCAGGTCCTCAGGGGACACAACAAGACACATAATATATAAGCCTACTTTGACAGTAATAACATGCATGAAAAGGTAAGAAATGGTACGCAAAATAAAGAGTGAGAAATACACAGTACAAGGGTAAAAACGTGAATAATGTGGCATACCATCGAGAATCATGCTAGTAAACGTGACTACGAGTAAATCGGGGTAAATCGCAACCCGATGGTGGCTAACGACCATGTATATTGTAGTCTGGTGGTTGCTAACAACCTATAACAAGTCTCTATTGCAGTCTGGTGGTTGCTAACGATCGAGAGTGGTCAAGTATAGTTAACGCCTATAACAATATCCTCGTCTAAGAAAGTACAAAGGTCATGTCCAGGTCAATCATGTCAAAATCCAGGTCAAGGCATATCAAGAGATCGTAACATAGGACTAAGCAATTACTAACATGATCTATACATGAATAGCAGTGATATATAGAATAAAGAAAAATAATGTACGTGCACATATAACGATAAAATAATAATGACATGAACAGAAATAACAGGTAATCAAGTATGACTGAATAGAAATAACAATACAGAAAATGCATGTAAATACTATACAGTTCGGCAAGGTGTACTTGTCTGTTGTCCAAGTCCTTGTTGACTTTGCAATATCAAAACATATCAAAGTTCACACATAATTAAAGAATTATTTTAGTCTTCTAAGTACACATGGGACACATGAGTTTCCTAAACAACAAGTCTACGTACTTTTATGATTTCTAGACCTAGTTTCATAGTTTTGACTTCCGAAATTTAAGGTTATGTCCCCAAATAAAGGGAAAACATATAGATCACCTAATTTAATATAATTATAATCTAAAATAAAATCGAAATCGAAATTCTTTATTATAGAAATTTACGGTTCCAAATTCAGGACCCGTAGCACACAAATTGAGGTGTACCATTGACTAAATAGTCAAACGTCATGAACTCAAATGATTTGAGTATGCAATCTAGTAGATTTCAGATCTATGAGTGCACTGGAATCGACGGCACCACAAAATCACAATTTGGTCAAAAGTTATCGCAATTATGGATAACCGTGACTAAATTGGTAAATTATTGGCCAATTTTGAGTTCTACGAATTAAATAAAATAGTAAAATAATTTATTAATAACTATAAAAATTGTATGTTTCTATATGTCAGCTTTCCAAAACATTAAACGGATCGCAAAATGGAGTTCGAAATCTCCCAAAATCTCAAAACTTTTGCAACGCATCGATTATTGGAGAACCAGCACTCAAATAAATCTCCAGAAATTCACGTATATAATTACAGAAAATAAAATATATTTTTCAAAAGGTAACCTCGATACGGCTCTAACAAAAAAATATCACGTGAAAAGGACGTCAGAGTTGATCGCAATCGTTCCGCGGTTGAAGGTTCTCCAAGATCAAAATCCTCAAATTTGGCTGAATATTAAACTAGGTTTCTGAAGAAAATTATATATATATATATATATATATATATATATATATATATATATATATATATAGGAAATCCTGAGTCGGTTCGGCTCGAGTCGTGGCTCAGGGACACGTGGCCGGATCCTAAGTTTCCCGTCCAGAATCGAACTACTAGGAAGCCGCCCGGCTTGGCTCTAGCCATGTTGGCAAGCCACAACTCCATATCTGGAAATCCAGCACAGTCAGTGATGACTGTGCCTGACTGTGCTAGCAATTGGGCAGTCTGAGAAATTGAGAGGTGTGCCAGTAGCTGTTGACTAGGCCCGCTGACTGGATAATGATTATTTAATTACAAAAATTAATAAAAATATTATTTAAAATCCAAATAAATTCTAGAAACATCTAAAAAAAATCCTATAAAATTTTAGAAAATATTTCTAGGTTCCTAGAGCCTAAATTGAATCTTTAGTCTAAAGAAATCATCATGTAACCCCACAGTAAATCCTAAAAGTCTACAAAAAAAAATTCTATAGGTTTTAATTATCTAAAAATTCCCAAAAATTCAAGAAAAATCCAAGAAAATTCTAAAAAAATATTTCTAGTCATATAGAGCCCAAATAAAAATATTTGGTCTCAAATACCCCTGTGAAAACCTATAAAATTCCTAAAAGCTTATAAAACCAATATATATTAATTATCTAAAAATCTCCATAAATTCTAAAAAATATAAAATAATAAAATAAGTATCTAGGGCTACCTGGAGACCATAATGACCATAAATTACCTAATGTTACCATACTGCACCTATAGACGGGTACGACCCCTAGTGATCCCAAATATAATCCTTAAATAAATATAAAAAATCTGGGGTTTATATTCTACCTACCTTAAAAGAAGTTCGTCCTCAAATTTAAAATAACTCACACTAGTAAAGGGTATGCTATTATAACTAGGTTAACTCGAAGGGGTGTGCTACGTTCCTATGGTTCTTCTTAATACAAGCAATTAACAGGAAATTATAACTAATTTTCTACTCAATGTCTATATCATAACACTTGTAAATCGTTACCTTCAATCCTTTCTTGTGTTGCTACTCCATCTTAAATAGTCATGACAAAGGCCTGTCCCAGTCGCAGTGCTCCTGTCTGCTGTCTAGCTTTGTGCAAACTGCGTCGCCTAGTCGGGAAGCGATCCACGCGGATATCCTCCATGTGTTGCTGCTGGAGTTGGTAATGGTGGTGTTGGTCCTTCAGTGCGCTTTTCGAGATAATTTTTAATCTGGTGTTGATCGGAGCCACAACGCAAACAAAGCCTTAATCTTCGACGATAATCCCTTTGGACATGTCCTCTTCTATTGCAATACTAACAGAAGGGAAGTCCTGGAATTGGGTATGGGGGCAGTTCCCGGTCGTTAGTGTGTGAGTGTCTCTCTGGTCCTCCTGGTGGTGCTCTAGCTGACGGTGCTACTGCATGTAGGCGCTTCTGACTAGCCTCCCTCTTGTTAATGCGTTCTTGGCATCGTGCTGCGGTCAGGACGACTGAATAGGAAGTAGGTACTACTGATCCTACGAGCATCTACATCTCGAAGCTAAGTCTGTCATAAAACTTCTCGGCCTTCTGCTCCTCGGTTTGTATCAGGTACGGGGCAAAACGACTCAAGCGCAAGAACTCTACATTGTGTCATGCTTTCTTGTATAAGGTAGATGAATTGGTCTCGAAGCTCTGCTCATGTTGTAGTGAGAAGGTACATCTCCTTGAAGAGTTTAGAGAACTCTTCCCAGGTGACTCCGTCAGGGCCCAATCGCTCCTGTTCGGCTTCCCACTAATGATGCGCATTGTTAGTCAGTTGCATCCTAACGGCTGCCATCCACTTCTTCTGTGGAAGTTTAGCGGCTACCAATTGATGCTCAATGTTGGTGACCCAAGCATGAACTTCGGTAGGGTCATAATTTCCAGAGAACGGTTTGGGTTTCATCTTCCTAAATTCGAAAATACATCTAGTCTTCGGCTGATAGGATGATGGTGTCGTATGTGCCAAGGTCGATACTATGCTCTCTTAGTACTTTGGCCCGCTGTTACTTGGTCTGCTGTTGAATTAGTTGCTGGGCCGCATCATTGCGTAGAATATTTAAAACATTTGCTGCCTGTCCATCTGCTAACCCAGTGGGAATGGCATGAACGGCATCGGAGGTATGGAAGGTGGTGGAGGAATACTACAAAAATTCATCAATTTAGCGACGGCTATATCCGTCAAAATCCGTCGATAACTGTAATTACCGACGGATGGTCGACGGATATTGGTTAAAAAAGGTCGTCGGGAAAAGCCTCGTCGCTAACTACAATCCGTCGGCAAGTTGTCGCCAAGCGACAAATTAGCGATGGACTGCCGTCAATCATACTCGTGCAGTTTGCGACGACTCGCCGACGGATTACCGTCAAATCATGTATCAAAAGAAGTAATGATGTGTCGCTTTCCGACGGACATATTCATCGCTATTTGGTCGGTAAATGCGTATCAGAGAGTTTCTGATACGCAAATTTCGTCGCCAATCAGTCGCGAATGGTCGCTAAGTTTTGACGGATTCGCGACGGAATATCGACGGAATATCCGACGACCCGGTTCTGTGAATTATTCATATTTCCAGAACATTGGCGACGGATAATCCGTCGTTACTCCGTCGTGCGTCGTCGCTAGACCGTCGCTAATCGGTCGGCCTTATAGCGACGGATTATCCGTCGCCAATGTTTTATCGACTACTAGCGACGGCATACCGACATAATATCCGTCGGCCCTATCCTGTGAATCTTTCATAATTTCAGAACCTTGGCGACGGATAATCCGTCAGTTTTTAGTCGCGCATCCGTCGCTAACTGGGAATCCTCCAGGTAGCGACGGATAGTCCGTCGGTAATTGGTCGTCAGTCCGTCGGTAGCTGGAAATTTTTTGAAAAAAATAGCATAAAACTGGGCATTCCCAATATACACAATTCCAATATACAAAACACACAAATAATCCCAAGCTATTCCAATATACACAATTCAAATATACAAACACACAAATAATTCCAACACACAAAACACACAAATAATCCCAAGCATTCAAATTGTTCACACAAAACACACAAATATTCAATATTTAAACACAAATATTCAATATTCAATATTCAATATTTACAAACAAAATAATTCCAAAAATACAAACATCAACGACGAGGGGTGCGATCGTCCGCTGGTGGTGGTACTCCCTACTGCGCCCGTCTCATATACTCGTCCACCAAGTACGGCGGCAATCCCTCCAAGACATGGCCTGGAAGTTGGCGTAGTTGCTCTGGGGTCATCATGTCAAGGAGGGCCGTCAAAGTAGGAGGCGGTACGATAGGGGCAGTAGGGTCAAAAGAAAGATGCCTGGCAGAAAAAGGACTGGCAGCACTAGAAGGACCAGCAACACCAGTAGAAGGACACAGGTATGTGGACAACTGCGTCCGAATCTCCGACACCGCCTCATTCAGAAACACAAGCTGGGACCTCACATCATCGTCTGCCAGGGCCGCGGGAGGAGGCGGGGGAGGTGAAAATCTCAGAGTCGTTGAGTACAAATTAGCCAGGGAGCCGACTCCGTACACGCGCCCTTTCCTATAGCCGCCGACGGTATCTACGAATAAGTCGTCGTAGCGAGTGGCCGTAGAAGAGGGCGTCCCGACGGGTGTCGTTTCACCGACATCCTTGGGAGCAGATGGCTGAATCCGACTAAGGGCCTCATGATACGCAGCCTATCAAGTGAATGTGTTTATTATACTATAAGTTTACCTAAGTTATAATCTAAATCCTATGTTACCCTAAGTTATAGTCTGAATCTTAAGTTTACCTAAGTTATTGTCTGAATCCTAAGTTTACCTAAGTTATTGTCTGAATATTTATAATTCTAACATAAATCTCATAAACGTAAGTACTTACATCCGTCGCCTTGGCCCTTTCTTCGACGAAGCTCTCGTCCTTCCGCCTCTTGTGGACATGCTGGAATACATCGTGCATGGTGACCGAGTCAGCAGGTTTTTCCTTCTTCAACGTCTGTTGGGTCTGCATACAAAATATTCGTAAAATTTAATTAATTAAGTATATTAATAGTACCAAATTTGATAGTGAATGAATTTACGGTATCTCACCAGATCTGCAAGCGTCGCTACGTGGGGCTTTGATCCCCCCGTATGTAGTCCCACGGCCCGTCGGTTCACTTTCGCTTTTTCCGATTTCTCCTTGAAGGCAGGAGCATCCATCTTCTCCAAGAGTTGCTCATAGTAGTCCTGTCGGATCCACTCCTTCTTCGAATGTGCCGTCCGAATGTCATAAACCGCATCCCGGACCTTCTTTCCGGCGGCGCTTCTATCGGTCCTGCGGATTGCCTCCTCGCGATGGAAGGGCTACCAGAAGGTAGGGGCCATGGTAGTTAGACCGAATAATCTGCCCTAGAAGCCTGGTAGCATCCCATGAAAAAAATCTACAAAGAAGCAACGACTGGATTATTAACTTGAATAAATGAAACAAATTTATTAAATTAACTTAAATTTACTTACCCTTCACCTGCGGGCCATAGCTCTCGTCGAAACTCGCCCATCGGCCTCTTTGGTGGCGTCGGAGGATCTGTGACTTCGCGCATGTACTCGCCAGTCACCGGATGTAACTGAATATGGGGGTACTTCGGGGCCCACTGTGCAGTAACTGGTGGTACCGCTGGTGGATCCGCTGGCGGAACGGATCCGCTAGCGGATGGAGACGCCTTCGACGAAGGTGTCGATAGCCCCGTGGTAGATCGACGGCAGGATGAGTCTGTGCCCGGGGTACTCTCCGGGTCGGGATCGCTAGCGGGCGTCGCCTCCCGAGAAGGCTAAAGGCGACCACGACCACCACCACGACCACGCCCACCACCACCACCATGACCAGCACCACCAGCACCACGACGACGAGTGCTAGCCATCAGCAGGGCGACGAGTGACGCCGCGAAGATAAGAACTAGGAGTGCCATCTGAAATAAGAATATGCAAAAGTTTAAACTGAATTCACTAAGTTATAAGTGCTTTTAGTAGCCATCAGATTGGTATTGGCAGGAGAATCCATCTTCTCCAAGAGCTGCTCATAGTAGTCCTGTCGGATCCACTCCTTCTTCGAATGCGTCGTCCGAATAGAAAAATAGAAGAAAATCTTGACATAGAGTGATTCGAAGGACTTACTAGATGTTCCATCATCATCATTATCTAGAAAGATGATGTTTTCTTCAACATCCGTAGGAGAACTATAAGGATATATCTTTTCACAACATGTTACCTTGTCAAAGACCCTTAATGTGAATACCATGTTACCGCGGTGTCGGAAGACTAACATGTCATAATTTTCTAAGCCGTGTGCTTTGACATAATCCTCCCAACCCTTTCCTCCTATGTAGTAATCTTGTATTAATTTATGAAGTTCAAGACGACATATTTTTTCATTACAAGTCACTATATGTCGTCTTGAACTTCATAAAGAAATACAAGATTACTACATGGGAGGAAAGAGTTGGGAGGATTATGTCAAGGCATATAGCTTAGAAAATTATGACATGTTAGTCTTCCGACCCCGCGGTAACATGATATTCACATTAAGGATCTTTGACAAGGTGACATGTTATGAAAAGATATATCCTTATAGTTCTTCTTCTGAGAACAAGATAACATTGTGCTGTCAGGATCAAGTTCCTAGCCCAATCAGGATAACATTGTGTGTATAGACAAAAAGTGATATGGTGAGGGGTGTGTGTGTGTGTGTTTCAGTCAAATGTGTGTGTGTGTGTGTGTTAAGGGTATGACAGTGAGAGTGGAAGAGTGGGAGGGTGTGTGTGTCCTAGTCAAATGTGTGTGTGTGTGTACAGGCGAGAGCCTCAAGTTATAGGTTCAGTGATTCTCAGGTTTATGGCGTATAAGGAAAATGGAATGAGACTGAACACAGGGACTGTGTTCTCAGGATAATGCCCTCTCAGGAGGTTGATCCGCCGGTACATCCATATACGATCAACGAAGTAACGATCCATTTCAATTTGGATGTGAAAATCTGTATCGTAAGACAAACTCAACGAAATAGTCCGATACCGATACCGATACCGATACTCAACGAAATAGTCCGATACCGATACCGATACAGATTGGTGGTGGGACGAGCCATAATCTGCTGTTTGGTTTTGGTTTTGGTTTTGGTTTCGATTTCGGTTTCGACCATACTAAATTTTAAAAAAATTGGTTCGGTTTCGATTTAGAATATACTAAAGTCGGTTCGGTTTCGGTTTTGAATATACTAAATTTACTTTTTCGATTTCGGTCCAAAGTTTATATATACTCCTCTCTCTATATATATATATATATACTCCTCTCTCTCTCTCTCTCTCTCTCTCTCTCTCTCTCTCTCTCTCTATATATATATATATATATATATATATATATATATATATATATATATATATATATATATATATATATATATACTCCTCGAATATATATATATATATATATATATATATATATATATATATATATATATATATGTGTGTGTGTGTGTGTGTGTGTGTGTGTGTGTGCGCTGCGCGCGTGTGTGCCGAATATATATATATATATATATATATATTTTATATATATATATATATATATATATATATATATATATATATATATATATATATATATATATATATGTGTGTGTGAAAAAAAAAAAAAAAAAAAATATATGTGTGTGTGTGTGTGTGTGTGTGTGTGTGTGTGTGTGTGTGCGACGAATATAGGTGTGTGTGTGTGTGTGTGCCGAATATATATATATATATATATATATATATATATATATATATATATATATATATATATATATATATATGAAGCGGATCAAAATCCCCCTTAGAAAAATATATATATATGAAGCGGATCAAAATCCCCCTTAGAAACCCCCTAAAAAACACCCCTCACTCTAATCCGTAATTTAATATTAATATTAATGTTAATGTTAATATTAACATTAAAACTAAAATTAACATTAAACTTAACATTAAAATTAATATTAACATTTAACATTAACATTAACATTAATATAAAAAAATATTAAAAAGTTAATATTAACATTAATATTATGAATTAGAGAGAGGGTTTTTTAGGGGGTTTTCTAAGGGGGGCTTTTGATCCGCACCCATATATATATATATATATATATATATATATATATATATATATATATATATATATATATATAGAGAGAGAGGAGAGAGAGAGAGAGAGAGAGGAGAGAGAGAGAGTGCCTATCCAATGAGCACACCTCCTAAATGAGCAAATAAGCACAATTATCTATATCCCTTGGATGTTATCTCAACTAATCTAATGGTTAAAATTTTATCCTCTTATTAAGGAAGGGATATAGATAAATATTGACCACAAAAGGAGAATATTAATGATCAGATTCTCTTCATAGTTTTTTTAGAGGGTGAATATTATGATCAATTTTAAAAATAGTAATATTAATCTTAATTTTATTAGTATTAAAATTAAAATTAACACTAAAATAAAATTTAATATTAAAATTAACTATCGATATTAAAATTAAAATTAACAGTAACATTAATATTCAAATTAATATTAAATTAATACTAAATTAAGTTAACATTAACATTAAAATTAACATAATATTAATTTTAATTTAATATTAATATTAATATTAATATTAATATTAATATAATATTGATATTGAAGTTAATGTTAATTTTAATATTAAAGTTAATGTTAATATTAATATTTATTTTAATTTCAATATTAATGTTAATTTTAATGTTAATGTTAAATTTGAATATAAATGTTAATATCAACGTTAATTTTAATATTAAATTTTATTTTAGTGTTAGTTTTAATTTAATTGTTAATTTTAATACTAATAAATTAACATTAATGTTAGAATTAATATTACTATTTTAAATTTGATCATTAATATTCATCTTCTAAAAAAAGCTACAAAATGAAAGGAAATGAGAGAATCCGATCATTAATACTCCTTTTGTGGTCAATATTTATCTATATCCCTTCCTTAATAAGAGGATAAATTTTAACCGTTAGATTAGAATTGAGATAAATCCAAGGGATATAGATAATTGTGCTCATTTGCTCATTTAGGAGGTGTGCTCATTGGATAGGCACTATATATATATATATATATATATATATATATATATATATATATATATATATATATATATATATATATATATATATATATATATTTGTGTGTGTGTGTGTGTTCCGACCCCCCGCGGCCAGACCCGAACCCCCCTCCTACAGCCCACCCCCAACCCCCCACCCCCTCCACCGCCAGCCCCCACACAACCCCCCCCCCCCCCCCCCCCCCCCGCGGCCAGCCCCACCCCCCCTGCAGCCCACCCCAACCCCCCTGGGTCCAGCCTCCCCGCGGCCAGCCCCCCCAAACCCCCCCAGCCAGCCATCCCCCCTCGCAGCCCACCACCAACACCCCCCCCGGGACCAGCCTCCCCGCGGCCAGCCCCCCTGCTGCCCGCCCCCTCCCCACCACCCCCACCCCACCACCGCCAGCACCCCCCGCGGCTACCCCCACAACCGCCAGCACCCCCTTGCAGCGACCCCCACCACCGACAGCTTCACCCGCGGTGACCCCTACCACCCCCCCGTGGCCAGCACCCCCCGCTGCCCGTCCCCCTCCCACCACCGCCGGCTCCCCTCCGCCCCCCATCGCCGCCCAAGAGAGAGAGAGAGAGTTACATCGATCGTACGCATCCAAGAGAGAGAGAGAAGAGAGAAAAAATTGGGGGAATGAAATTTCCCCCCGTCGGTTCAACTTAAGCCAGGCTTTTAACTTAGCGACGAACTAGCGACGGATAAAATCTGTCGCTACTTAATCGTTAATCTCACGCGAGTTTTTTTAAATTTTTCCAACCACTTATTGACCACTTAGCGACGGACTGTATGTCCGTGCTAATATCTCCCATCATCTGGTCGACGGATTATCCGTCGCTTAGTAGTCGTCAATTCCCCCGCCAACTAGTGACATTTTCTCGCGATTTTTTTAACATTTTCCCGCCAATTAGTGACTACCGAGTGACTACTTGCCGACGGGTTTTTTATTTCGTCGCTATTTTACCGACGGCGTGCCGACGGATAGGCGACGGATGTTCACCCTTAAAAAAAATTGGTGCGCGATTAGCCGAAAAGTCGTCGCCAGGTTGTCGGTAGTCCGTCGCTACTGACGACGGATTTATTCTGTCGCTAAAATATCGTCGCCAATTTACTGTATTTTGGTAGTGAAAGAAACCCCTGGCTATCCTACCGCTGGCGACTGCGACAGTCCATTCGTCTGTGAGGTTGGTGGCTGATCGTTCTGCTAGTTAGGCTGCCCCCCAAGTGGCGGTGGAGTCCTATCAGCATGGGTCACGATAGTATTTGACGGCGTGCCAACTGGAATCAAGATTTCATCTTGTGAGTCCATTATCTGCATAAAAATAAACCCATTAGCCGATGAATGATTCAAGCGTGATGCAAGTCAAGGAATCGATTGATGTCAGGATTGAGATCAATAGCGTGTCAAGGCATGTGGATGAGATCCTAAAAGTTTAATCCTATTTAAAGGCCTGCTCGGCACAATAACGTAATCTAAATGGCTAACTGACCGACATGGGCCACCACAAAAATGTCACGCCCCAGTCCCAAAATATATAGGACTAGGAATACTTAGCATGCCAACAGATATATTCCAAAGGTAATCCAATTTAATAGACTGATTAGAAAGCATCTTAACCTGTAAATTAGAATATTTCAAGTACATGTAATTATATATCTCATCCACAGTAATAAACATATACAACAAGTCCAAATAATTATGTAATGCCCCAGTCCCAAATACGTAGGACTAGAACGTACATGCCAGCCGTATAATAAATATACGTAAGCTGTAAATGTAGTATAATCATGGCATACTAAATCTCATCCACAAGATAAAGGAATAATGATATTATAGAATTTAATATGAATTGTCATTTGTACAAGTTGTTGGGCGAAGACAATCCACTACCAATCGTTTTAAATGAGAAGTAATAAATAACAAATGAAATTTTTTGTCAAAGTAGCAAAGGACAATCCAAGAGCAAATCATCTTCGATAGAATAGAGAAGATCACGGCCTTTGCTAGAAAACCTACGGAAAGTCACGAAACACACACCTAAAGAAATCACTAGGTCCTCAGAGGGACGTAACAAGATACATATAAACATGTCATATGAACTGAATATACAATATGTCACAAAGTCACAAGTAAAAGTAAAGTGTTCAAACCATAACATGGTCCAACATCCCATAATCGAAACAATGGACTACCCCTACAGCCAAGCAAGGACAAGGGGTAGCATATTATTTTATGATGTGATACTGTCCCATGCCATTATTGGAACGGAGGGTGACATGACATCAACTAAGGTCGCCTAACCATTCTACTGTGTTCATGCAGTTAAGAACAAAACTTTCTACGCATGGGCACTTCTGGCTATACACTACAAGAAAATAGGTTAATAACGACACTTTATTTAGGACACTTTCTATATAAGTGCCATTAATTTTTTTAAGTGATGACACTCTACTAAAATGTGTCGTGATAATTAAATATTTACCATCATCTATGACACCTTTTTGAAAGTGTCGTAAACATAAATTCAACAACACTTTTTAGGTCATTTACAAATGTCATGTAATGTTATATACTAAACACAACACTTTTAAAGTGTTGTCCCAAATTTAATTTCCTACACTTTTTTTTATTTGACTGCTCTCCCCCAAATTTTGGCTCTGCAGCCCCGATAAAATGCTTTTCATCTTCCTTCTCTCTCACTTCCATTCCTTTCTAAATCTTCCAACTTTCTCTTTTTTCTCCAAATTAACAGTGAAACTATCTCTCCTCTCTCTCTCTCCTCTCTCTCTCCTCTCTCTCTCTCTCTCTCTCTCTAAAGTTAGGGCCGTTAGGGGTTATCGTCACAGAAGTCATAGAGGTTTGCTCGCATCTCTATTTCTCCCTCAATTTCGGTATTTTTCTCGATCATTTCGATGTAGATCAGTTTGATCTTCTTCGGTGGAGAATTCTTGAACGATTTGAGTTCTGAATGATTTGTTGCTGTTTTTTGGGGATTTTGTACATTTTTTTGTTGGGGAATGGAAGGCACTATGGAGGCGGAGTGGGAGCGGGAATGGAGCTCTTGAGAGAGATCCGACGAATGTGGACCAATAGTGCGTCTATCGAAGAGGCTCAGGAATCCAAAGGATTAGGCTCGAATCATCTGGAGCTGGCGACGGTGGCGGCGACGTCGAACGCGGTTCGGCTCCTTTCGATAACAAAGGATCAAATGTTCCTAAAGTAGGTTTAGTGAATACGTCATTGTTTTTTGTTTGGGACAATGTGGTTTTAACCTTTTGTGTGGTGTAGAAAACCACAAAATCGAAGGCACGAAAGGATGGAGCTCGGAACGGGGGTAGCGGTAGTAGCCAAGAATTACAGGGCGGGCCTCTCGCAGAGCCTCTCTTTCGCCACCAATTTGAGGACGGGCACTGCTCGTCGGCCAAGCCGAAAACTTCAAATGGTTTGCAATTGATTTGTTGCTCTCTCGTGCTTGTCATTTTCTGTGAAGTTACTTATCCGTGCGATTACTTTTGTGTATCATGAGGCAGGTGTGAGTACTGGTAGGGAGGCCAATTTGGGTGTTGTGGCAAGAAAGCAATCGGTAAGTATCTTTGTGTTTGTTGTCTATGGCCTAACTTTTCTTATATGTAAGATTCGTACTAATGAGAATGATATCTTCAGCATACCCGTGCCTTGTTATTTCAGTTACAGTTCAGTGCGCATTGCTCTACTATAAGCCTCATTGACTTCAAATCAATGTAAGTCGAAGTCAACTAATTTCTATACATCCCAGAATAAGAAGTGTATACAACAGCAACAAAACCCTTTATCTGCAAATTAAATATGTGTATATTAATACTAATTGATTAGTCTATTCAAATAAAATGAAAGATGATAAAATTTGCAGAGATTGGAGCTAATTGTTTTTGGGAGATGTCCAATCCATACCTGTTATCTGGATTTAAAGCATGTTTGTATCTCCAATTTGGTCAAACCGTCTAATGGTCGATATGAATCACATCTACCAATGCTACCTTTCCTTACATAGTATTTCCTATGGTTTTCACTTGTCTTATTTCTCTTTGTGTGCCAATTTGTATACATGCTACAAGGTCAACTGGCAAACCATTGATTTGGATAGGTTTATTCTTAAATGATTGGTTTGCATTTTAGGGAATAGTTTGCTAAATATCGTCCCCCATTTTTAGGCATCTTGATATTTGTTAACTTAATGTGGTATTTGCTGATTGTGCATGCAGTTGTCGGGCTTATAGGGCGTACTGCTTCTCACATCACACTGGAATGTGCTTTGTAGACACATCCAAACATTACTACCACTGGATAAGAGGTATTTCTTTTTTAATTGCCAGTTGTAGTTTGATCGATTCTTCACCTATTATCTGCTATATGGAGACCTAAAGTTCTTCATAGAATCAACATAGTGTTGGAAAAGGAATCAGTCTTTCATTTTGTTATCAACATGCAATGTATGTGCTTCCTTCTATTCTAAGCCTTTTCTAATTGGCAGACATGAATTTTTGATGGCATTCTCCGCTTTTGCACTGAAAGTGGTTCCTCTTGCTTATTTATTATAGCCCACCCCCTATACTTCTCGTGCATACTGTGCATGACTTGTTCTCAATGCACATTATTTGCCTAGACGCTTCTCTATCCAATATTTTCACCCATTTGCATATGATTAGATGGCTCTAGCATGTATTTTCTTCCTTTACTTTTACATATCTTTATTTCAACAATACTTTTGTATGCATAGTCTATAGTGAACGTCATATTTAGGTACACATGTATTATTCTGCACACTAGGTGGAGTTGTTGTTGATGTTCATTAATTGCTTAGAGGCTCCTTCATAGAGGAGAGATTCTCTCACTTACTCAGTTGCATATTATTTAATGGCTCTAACATGTAATTTGTGCCTTAACTTTATTTGCCTTACCATTAATGGCATGTCAGATGCTTTTCCCCACCCTTTAGTCTCACAAAAAAACCCTTTTTCTGTCTGCCTTTAATTCATTATTCCGCAAATTGTTTACATAATCCATATGAACTTTATTAACCCTTTTGGTTGTTGTGTGAAAAATTTACTTTTGTTTTTGTTTTATTATTTGCAGGTGGCAGCCAAAAAGCAAACTCTAAAAAATGTCATAGATTGCATTACTGATATAATCTGCAAGCGTGTTGGTCTTGGTTATAACTATGGTGTTATACTAATTCCCAAAGGCCTGATAGATTTTATTCCTGAGGTACACCAAATATTTTAATTAGTTTTTGAGTCCTATTGTAAATATCTCAGGCTTTCAGAAGGAACTTCAATTAAACTATTCCTCCCCACTCTAACAGAGTATGTTATTATGTACTTTTTAGGTTCATCAACTTATTGCATAACTGAATGAAATCCTTGCTCACAATGTCGTCGATCGAGAGGGAGATTGGAAGAAGAAGCTCATTCAGCAATCTCACATTTTGTTTGAATTTCTGCCTTAAGCAATCTATGAACTACTTCTATTAGAAAGAGACCCACATGGAAATGTTCAGGTATTTAAATATGCATATTGTTCTTCGGTCTAATGTTTCTTGTCTTGCTTATAAAGGAAAGGGTCATGTATCTCATTTCTAATGTTGCCCCTCCCATGACGTTATCATGTCCCCAACATTGATACTAATTAAGACTTAAGATAAATATTGCTCAGGTCTCTAGTGTTTGTATTCTTCCTTATATAAAGGAATTTGGTCGTGGATGCATTCCTAATACCTTTCTCATGGCATATAGTCAGGTTGCCAAAATAGAAAGTAAAAGAAGCTTTATATCTATGGTCGAAACTGAATTGGAGAAGAGGAAGTCAGAGGGTAATTATGTTGGACAATTTAAAGGACAATCTCACTTTTTTGGGTAACTATTTAGTGCCTTTAATTATAACTTATAAGTTGGTCTATCTGGGTTGTGTCTGATATGTGTCGACATGTGCTACACGACCCACATTTTTTGAGTGTGCGTGCTTCCTTGGGAAGCACTAAGTGCTAGGGTTGTACGCTAAGCTAGCATGGGCTACAAAAATTAGCGATGCTTATTCATGATTGTGCACATAGAAAAGGAATGCTTAATTTAATAGGAGAATTTTGTGATGTAAGATGGTAGAGGCTTTACTGGTTCCTAATAAATCCATAATACATCTACTGAACCTAACCATCGGGGCTCTACATGTGGACATAGTACTTGATATTTTGGGGAAATTATCGAACACCAATAAAGCAAGGGCATCAATTGCTTAAAACCAAGATGACATACTATGGTTATGTTGCACTCTCTATGAAGATTTCTTATTTAGTATCAACACCAATATATAGATTCTCAACCTGATTCAAGGAGGACCATCTATGAAAAAACACGGAACTAATATCCTCTTGGAAGTTTGGAACCTTGGATGCATCTCTCTCTTCTGTTAGATGAGTCGGATATATAATGTCTCACATGATGGAGAAAATTTATAACTGAACCACTGATCCCAAATTAGCGCTAAAAAAGTGCTCGTATGTGGCTTTTATGTTTGTATACATATACATATACATATAGATATACACATGTACATGTGATTGTGTGATTGCACACACATGAAATGGTAATGGTACTTAAATAATACATGTGGTTTTGTTTTATACCTTTGACTTTCTATGTGTTTTCTTAGTTGTTAAAATGGATTTATTTATCTTTATTTTAGAGGAATTGAAATATATGCATGTACATCTTACCGGTATCAGAAGTAGGCCGAGTCTGCATGTCTTGTCGATTTATGTGGGGACTATTCTGATACAAAAATCCTAGAGGAACTTGTGAGTTGTTAATTTTTAAAACTCAGGCCATCAAAGGCCGTTGGATTACATGCCATATCATTCATTGATTTCTTCAAGGGGCTAAAGAGAAAAATAAATACACTTTAATGTTAGTGAAATCCACATGTCACATCCATATTGCAAGTTCTTATTTTGAGTTTCTGTAGTCGATCTGATTTTGATATCATCAACCTTAACACAGGTGCAGGCTTGGGAGCAGGATTACCTGGTTTCCAGTTTGGTCTGGGATTGGTGCTGGATGTGGTACATGATTAGGTTTTGGCAATGGTGCTGGGAAAGGAATTGCATATGATGAGAACAAAAGATACACAAGTGTGGGAAGCTGTTTCGTCGTCGCGGTGGAAGCCTCCCACCTCAGTAACTTTCTCGTTCACTTTTATACCATTAATTACGTCTTTCTATATGTTTTCTATCATAGTTCTGGCAATGTATTAATAATTCTTAATTGGTCACTGTGTTGGCTCTGACGTTTATTAAGGTCGGGTACATGTTGAATTGTTCATAATTACTGCAATAACTGAATATTTCACCTAAGCTAAGCTATTTCGGGTTTGTACTTATAAATCCTTCTTTTCATTGATATCAATCAAGAGCTATCTCCTTGTGATCATGATTGCATGCCTTAAATAACTTTGATAAACAACTCAGCTAATGAGCACGCACTTTATAAATAACATTGATGAACATATATACTTGATAATTTGTAGAAATGTTAAAAATTATTATGTACATTTGTGTACGTGCATTAGTGTATTTACGTACTTAATTTTGTATGGTCAACATCAAACAGTGTTCTCGAGCTTCATGTACCTGGGTTGCTAAGCTTGAGAATCTTGAAAAACTAAACTAAGCGCTGTCTGATTAGTAACAAATCATTCTCGAGCGTGACTCGAGCTTGAAAAAGTTTGACCAAGGTCGAGCTTTCTTCAAGTCCTCTACTTGTAACCTATTTTCTTTTCGAATTTGGGGAATTCTCTTCTGTAGTTTCATCTGTTGTGCATATCGTATGGTCTGTAAATATCACGATGATTCTGAAACATTTAAGTTTTTATCATGTACAATTGCAATAATTAGGGTATTTTCCTTTGTTGGGACTCGCAGACAATGCAAAGAATTGGAATAATTATTTGTACTTCTTTTTTCTGAAGCTTACTTTTTTTACTGGATATTGCAAGATCTGATTGGAAATAACCAAATACAAATACTCAGACTAATCAAACATAATGCGAAGGTTCTTGCTCAGCTTTCTGGAGAGAATGTAGGACCAAGGTTAACTGGAGCAGTGTCTTATTGGTCTCAACTTATTATCAATGTGCTCCAGTTTTCTCGGGTTTGTTGATGCTTGCCTGATGGATTACTGGAAGTGCATCTGATCTTCTACATTGTCGAGCTTGGCACAGGCTTTATAAACTCTGCATGTTCAAGAGAGATGAGAAACATTTGATCTGCTTTGTAGTTGTTCTACTGTGTAACATAGGTTTGCTTTATAGCAATGATTTTTTTCTTCACATTTTCTTTTGAATGCCTGAAATTTTATAGTGTTCTGTGTGAACTTTATTTTTTTTCCAAATGTCCCCATCTTTGTTTACTGACATTTACTTTGTTCAAATGTAAGCTCTAATTTCCTTGCAATATTATGATAACTGAAGTTAGACTCAACACAATTGTGCTCAATTGATTTAGTCTAGGAAAAAGTCTATTCATGAATGTTTTCATGGAAATATTTGATTATCATGTAATAATATTTGCAAGTCATCATCCATTATTGGTTACTTTGTCCCTTTTGGACTGTCATAACAATGTTAAGAGGTGCGTCCCGGACTTGATTTCCCCTGATAACTGACCTTTATGGTTAATATTATGACACTCAGTATGTTGCAGTTTAAATTATTCCTTTTTGAATTTTTTTTTTGCTAATGTACTTCTGACATGCAGTAATCAAAACTAAACTAGGAACATAGATTTGAACTAGATGTGTTATCCTTTCCTATCCTTATTCCTTTGCTCTTGCTTGTAGGTATTTCTGAGGAAGCTGAAGAAGGTAATTAAGAATAATTAAGAAGAGCAACGGCCAGATGCTTGTTATAGTATACTGAAATGGTGTGTCGAGCAGATGTACACTGAAATGGTGTTGTACAAGAGTATCGTGATACTATAGTATTAATAAACTCTTACATATTATGTAATAGATTTTGTTAGTCTCAAATACGTTGAATAGTTATATTCTAATTTTTATCAACTTTTGTAGGGTTGAAGTTTTTAATATATTACTTTGCTTAATTATTTGTGATCATGGTTGTTTTGGTTATATATATATATATATATATATATATATATATATATATATATATATATATATATATATATATATATTTAAATTTGTGAATAGACATGATATATATATATATATATATATATATATATATATATATATATATATATATATATATATAAGGCATTTAAATTTTTTTGTTGAACTCAGTCGACATGATAAATAAAAAGTGCTATGAATGTTTATTAAATGTCATTGAGTGATTTTAGATGACATTTATAAGGTGTCTAATTTTGACGATGCATTTAAGATGACACTAGCAGAGTGCTGTGACTAAAATATTTATATGACACATAAAAAAGTGTCATAAAATTTATCCATGACATTTATTAACTGTCATTGAATGCTTGTAGATGACACTTATAAGGTGTCATAATTTTGATGACACTTGTTAGTTGTCGTTGAAGGAGGTTAAGATAACACCAATAATATTACACGACATTCCAAAAGTGTTGTCATTAAGTTATTACATGACACTTTTGTAGTGCCGTTGAAAGTGAAAATATTTCTATGACACCCCCCTAGACCACACCAAAAAAGTGTCATGGATAGTCATTAACGACACTTTTCGAGTGTCGTTAAAACATATTTTTGTTGTAGTGATAATTGGGATCGACATAGTCCCCACCTGGTGCACCAGGGGCCAAGCGCATAACGTCTTACAAACGTCAATGGCCAACCTGAGAGGGTAATCCCACACCGTATCTCCAACATAGCTTTCGGGTTACTAAAAGGAAAAGTGCAATAGTGGCCCATATGATAAGGAACTGTTCTCCCCACCCTATGCTCCTATCTAAGTCGTATCTACGACCATGTACCTCTACTAACTGCCAGATCTCCTAACATGCATCTATTGAAAGTTAAACCTAACGTATGCGTACGGGTGATTAGCCAACACGCAAGTACCTCTATATGCTATTCATAGCTCACATATCTCGTGGCACAGTCGTGACAAAGTTTATGAAAAAAGTACTATCCAACGGTAGTCCCTTAACTCTTGGTCCATATACAATTTAAAGTCAAAAATGAAAAATATGACTAGCACATGCATCATGTATAACTGAAAGCACGGTAAAGTAAATCATGAATAGTAACAGAGATGCACTGGATGAGCTGGAAATAAACATGCAGTAAATATGAGTAACTAAATAATAAAGATACAAACTACATATAAGTAGTAAATATGGCAAGATATTTTGCTTGGTGGTGTGCGATGATCTAACAAGTCCTGATTTGTCCAATAGTCATGGTCGTTGCGAAAGGGTACAAATTCACGAGAAAATAGGTATGCACGATTAGTTACGATCAATAGCGACAATCGAGAAGAATTTCTGGAAATAAATACACATACTATTTTTAGAAAATATTTATATTTAAAACTAGATTTTTATGAGTAAAATAAATTTTAGGAAAATACTTTGAAAAGTCAAAAATCGTTTTGGGCTAAACTTTAAGTTTTGTCAAATAATATTTTAGGTCGAATCTATATTTTAAAAAATATTTTAGATACAAAATAATTCTAGAAAATTATTTAAGGCTAAAACCAAATCTTGAAATTACATATATAGCTCTAACCCCTATACTACACATATAGTTTGAAAATAATAATAATATAAAATTTTCAAAAATAATAACTTTAATAATGATAGTAATGAGTATATTAATAAACTAATAACAATTACTAATCATAAACTAGTTTCTGTACTTAATACTGATAACAGTATTAATAATAATAGTAATAATTATTATTATTATTTATAATAAATAAATAATAAATACTAACAGTTTGTATATAACAATAACATTACTATCAGTAATAATATAATAATATAATAATAATAAATGTAACGACAGTACCTTCTTCTCCTTTACTTTAGTGAAAAAAATGGTGAGAGAATTTTTTTTGGGAGAAGAGAGGATAGGTGAGAGATGGAGAGAGAGAGAGAGAGAGGTCGGAGGACAGCTTACTGGGTCGGAGCGCTCGGCGGTGCGGAGCCGGAGACGCTGCGGCCAGAGGGCTCCAGGCACGAGATCCGATTAGGGCGAAGGAATTATCGGCGCAGCGGAGCTCGTCGACGGGAGCGAGGCACGGAGGATGGGCTCGGCGTGGTGGTCGACGCTAGAGCGGGGTCGCCGGAGAGTCGAGAAGTAAAGGAAGGGGGCGCGCGGGGCTTGGCGGCGCGACGCTGTGCTGTTCAACGCGACCGTAGAGGCGCACACGGCGGACAGATTCAGGTAAGGTTTAGGAATTTATTTGGTGTTTGAGTGGCGGTGGTGATGATGTGGTTGGCTGGTTTTGGGGTGGCGTCGGCCAAGGAGGACGGTAGCCATTTTTTTGGGGTTTGTGGTGATGACCATGGTGGTCGGTGTTGCTGTGGAAACGGTGGAAGAAAGTGGTATTTGGTGGTCGGAGAGGGTGGTCTTGGCTGGTTGGCGACGATGGATGGTGGGTGGCATGGCTGTGCCGGGACGGTTGTCTTGGAGGAATGGTAGTAGAGTGGTTGTGTTGTTCGTGGCTAAGGGCGGGATGGTAGCGGTGAAGAGGCCTGGTCGGAGAAGATGAATTCTCGTCGGGGCGGCATCGGACAGGGGACAGAGTCTCGATTAGGGTTAGGGTTAGGTTAGGGATTATTGTAATAGGGTCGTGTCCGGGTTGTCGGACACGACATGAAATTTTGGAAATCGTGATCCAATGTGTAGGACACGATGTAGATGATGTAACCGTAATGGTAAAACTAGTGAAAATACATCCGGGGTCGAACCCGAGGCCGTCACGGCTGAAACGGAGGAATAATTGTGGCCACCGACTCAGTGTACGGACACTTGTGGTGGAAAAAAATTTGGGTTATAATATTCTGGAAAAAAGACCAAAGGAGCCTCTCCTTAAATAGGAGGCGGAGACTCCTAGATAGATAAGGATTAGGAAGTTTAAACCCCCATTAGATAATTCACCATTTAATTTAAATCAAATTAAACCTAACTCGATCAAATCCAATCTAAATTTAAAACAAGATAAATCTCTATTTTAATTTAAACTATTTAAAATTATAATCCATAAAATCAAATCTCAATTTAAATCTCCATAATAATTTAGACATTAAATCAAACAAATTTTCAAAATTTTCTTATATAAATAAATTAATTAATAATTTCAAAAAATCAAAATATATACATGAATTAAATTTTATGTACCTTGCATGCGAATAGAACATACCATTTACAAAATATTATTTCCTAAATTATAATCTATACTTTTACAACAATAAGATAGACTTTTATAAAATAAATAAGGTTTGGCAAAAGTTGACGTGATGCATATGATAACTTTAAATAAAAATATTTACCTTATATTATTTTGAAAAATATACTTATTTGTATATGAAGAAAATCTATAATAAAACCTTCGTAATAAAATATATACTTCACATATGCGTATTCGCACTCGACGTATAAATACCAAAATAGTAACACAAATACCAAAAGAAAAATAAAAAAACTATAGTAAACTTTTAGCGGGTTTACAAATGATGAATATAAAAGTGAAATATTCAAGTCATCAAGAATTTAAGTCACGTCCAGTGGAGAAATCCACTACTAGTAGATGAATAAAAATAAAGACAAAATAAAGTAACTAAGTCCAAGCTATGCTAAG
This sequence comes from Iris pallida, assembly GCA_029216955.1. Lineage (NCBI taxonomy): Eukaryota > Viridiplantae > Streptophyta > Magnoliopsida > Asparagales > Iridaceae > Iris > Iris pallida. The sequence continues at coordinate 43,568 of JANAVB010010848.1, forward strand.
CTAAGCATCAATAATATCGTCAACTGTAGCGATACCCGGTCTGGTGCTAGCTCATAAACTTGTTCGTCGGCTCCTAGATATACCTTATCTAAACTTGGAGATATCATCAGGCCCTGTCACGACCCGCACCCGAATATTTGGACACGAGTATGTGGGCCACGTACAGCCAACTCCACGGTATCGACGGTAGTACGCTGTCAAGTACCCAAATATATATCTGAACAGTTCTATGATCCACTAAAATATCATGTACTCAAATTACATACAGCTAAGGAAGAAATGAAGAAAGACAACAATGGAATCAAATAAATGATCATACATATCAAGAAATGTATCAGAGACATATCCGATGAACAAAACATAAATCTAAAAAAAAATATGGCCAAGAGCTCACAAGAAGTTAACTCAAGATCCAAAAGAACGTCGAGATCTGTCATCATGATGTCCAGAGTGTGGGGGCATAATATTACCTAAAAATAGTTATCCAGTCAGGATTGGAACGAGCACATCACTAACAACAGTTCCCAGTAAATGATAAGGACTATGTAACAATAAATAGAGATAATATACGAGAATAAGTAAAGTGTACATGAAAGTAGCATGGCATGGTTAACTGTATGCAAGAGCAAGAAAGAGTAAAGCAGGTTATCTCTTGTACGAGAGTCAATAATCTGTACTAACTATGTGAGTAAGTACTAGCTTCGATATTTGGCCGGTTTGGGAACTTGCACAAGGTCTACTGGCCTGGTTAATCATACCTGAGGTGTATGATTAACACTCACAAGGAACTAAACATGCACAAGGAGGGTATTGACCACATATCTACACTACTACTCCCCGCCTCCGACTAATACAGTGGATCCAACCATGACACATTATGACACGGATTCTCTGAGAAGGTCGCGAGCCTTCACAGGAATCGTGTCTATACAATGCACAAGAACAAGGACAAGGCTCACATAAGATATACCAAGAAATACAAGGAATAATATCTCATGACGGGATCCAGACAATACCAGTCCGTGTGACTAACGTGTCAAGAAATCAAGGATATCTACACTAAATACACGAAACATAGAAAATAACATAAACGAAAAATTATCAAAGAATGTACTCGCCTCAATTTAGTTGGAGTCGACGTGCACGACACGAACGTGTCGACACAAAATAGGTATCGATGCTATGCTCCACAATATGGTCCCAATTGACGACACAGGCGGTTCCATTGAGTCCAAAATAGTCCAAATAGCCTAGTTTGGTATATAAAATCCAGAATCAGGGTTGGCACGATTATCGAATCAAGAAACAGGAAACGACTATAATAGTTACGATATATGATATGTAAGGAAAGAGTATAACTAAATACATACATCTATTTTTAAAAAATATCTATATTACTTAGAAACTATGTTTTGTTTATCACAATATTTCTATACAATATTTGAAAGCCTAGGAAATTATTTGAAATAATAATATATATACAACCCCTTTAAAATCCAAAAAATCTATTTATAATAGCTAGAAACTATATTATTATTAATCGTAATATTTTAGTGAAATATTTGAAGATACAGGGAATCACCCAAGTACTAAAACTCAATTTGTCAAATAGGATTTTAGGCTAATAAATAATAATTTTAGAAATATAATTGTATATTTCTTCTATATGATTTCCAAAATAATAATTACCATTAATACAATGATATTGATAATAGTAATAATAACTCAATGTATATACATTCATATACATTATAACAAAATCAACATACATATATTTTACATACATACCTTGTAAGCTCAACAACCATTAATCCCTAAAATCATTTATAATAAAAATAACACTAATGTTAATAAATATAATCTTTAATTGCTGCATTAGTGTTAATGACAATTTAGGAAACCCAATGCTCGAATAAAGCAGCAAAAAGGGGGCTCCTGCTGTCAGGCAAAAAGAGGGGTTAATGCTGAGCTTTTCATTCAACAACTTCTCCAAATAATAAGGGAGAGAGAAAAATAGTGATTCAAAAAGAGGGGAAAGAGTGCTGGACTCACTACCCATTCCCTAATCATACTCATTAAACTAATACTGAAGTCAATAAAAGAAAGGGGGAAGAAGCTGACTCCATTCTCTTTCCTTCTAATGCATTCGACCCAAAAAACGAAGAAGAGAAAGGGCTCAGGGGAAAGCTCGCCGAGGGCGGCGGTCAAATGCGTAGGGGCAGTGGAGGTGGTCGGACGTACGACAGATCCGATGCGGTAGATGCCCGATCTGGGGCGCGTCGGGGCAGCGCCGTAATTTCGGTCGCGGGCGGATCGGGACTGGAAGGACAACGCCGGTCGGGTTCCGGAGGCGACGGCGGAGCTCGTTCCTGAAGGAGGGGCGGCTCTGCTAGAGATCTGGGCGCGAGTCAGGTTCGCTCATCTCTCTCTCTCTCTCTCTATATGTGATGGTGGTTTTTTTGTTGGGCGGTGGGGTTGTTGAATGTTGTCGCCAGCGGTGGAGATGAAGATGGAGGTGGTGGTTTGTGCTGGTAGGGGTGGTGGTCCCTAGCTAGGCCAGAGTGTGGATGGTGATACCAGAGATGGGGTTCGAAGGAACGGAAGGTCAGGGCCACTGGCCAAAGCCGAGGCAGGGGATGTGTTGTGTTGGCGGCTGAGATGGGGTTGCCAATGGCCGTGGGGACGACCGGAGTAGTCGGAGGTGGCCGTTGATGGTGGCTGTGGTGTTATTTGCAGGAAATGGGGCTGGTGGTGGTCGAGCATTGGCCGGGTGGTCGGGATGGTCGGGATCAGGTGTGCTGCTGGTGGTAGTATTGGCAATATAGGTGGTGGCGGCTACATTAGAGAATAGGGATTAGAAATTTGTCTTATAAAGTATTGTGAGATGTCCAATACTTATAGGCCTCGTTTGGTTACGAGAATTTGAGCTTGGAAAAGAAAAGTGATTCCTTTACTATGTTTGGAAGCCAAAGAAAAGTTGTTGGAAATGAAAAATGATTCCCAAGAGATAGAAAAATAGGAGGGAAAGTGGTTCCTCCCATTTATCTAAGGAATCACTTTCCCTCCAACTTTCCCGCATTTAGGCCTCGTTTGGTTGGCGGAATCTCCCGGTTGGGAAAGGAAAGTGATTACTTTTCTATGTTTGGACGTCCAAAGAATTGAGAAGAAAAGAAAGTGATTCCCAATGGAAGGAAAATTAGGGGAGAAAGTGATTCCATCTATCCAAGGAAGGAATCACTTTCCCACATTGAAGTATTCACTTTCCTTTCCAAATTCCTTGGCATTGCCAAACATCGGAAAGGAAAATCAATAGGAATTAAAGTTTCCCAAAGGAAAGGAAATGAAAATGAATTGATTTTCTTTCCCTTCCATTCCGCGAACCAAACGAGGCCTTATTACAAAAAAATTTGACCAAAATATCCATGTTCATAATATTATTTACCATTTTTATCCATAATATATTTTAGACAAAAATATTTCTAAGTAATAATTATTTTTATTAGCACGTGGGTATTTTTGGAAAATTGACTTGATTTTGTTTCCTTTCCTTACAAACACTATAATGGAAATTAAAGATATATTCCGGCTATAATTCCGATCTTTCCAAACACCGGAAAGGAAAAAAAATAGTGGAAAAATGCTATAGGAAACCCTAATGGCCACAAATGTAAATGTAATAGCTATAGGAAAAAAATAGTGAAAAAATGCTAACCACTAATACTAATTGCTAACCATTATTGTTGTCCATTTAATTATGAGTTAATTAATACTAATTAATCATTAGTTTGCTATAGATATTAACAACTAGTTAAGTAGTTAATAAATATATTTATTTATAAAACAATTTTATCAATCATTTTTATTTACTAAAAACATTATTCATAATATATATATATATATATATATATATATATATATATATATATATATATATATATATATATTCAGAAATTGAGTAGAACAACAAAATTTATTTATGATAAACCTCTTTTCACATACAAAAGTAATACTCATTACTTTTCAAGAAAATGACATGGATTTATTTAGGACAGAAAAATCTCAAAAAAATTAGTTTTCTCAAAACCAAGGCCAACAAGCACCGATAGCATAATACGTTCGAAATACGTTTCATTTTACGATTTCAAAGATTTAGAAAAGTTCATAAAATAGAAAATTTTAAAATTCGAAAAAAAAATTAGAAATTCGGTAAACGAAGGTTACAAATCTACCTTCCTTAAAGAATTTTCGTCCTCGAAATTTAAGGTTAGCAGAGGGATCAAAACACGATAGAGAGTTTAGTTAATAACTTTGGCGCGATCAAAGAATGACGACATTGGTACGATCAAGACAATTAATTTCAAATCATTTCGGCACGACTAATGATATTAGCACGATACTGGCACGATCAAGAATACGGCCGTTGTATTGTCAAATCGATTAGGTACTATTTAGAATGAAAATTCAATTACTTATGCACGACTCGAGCACGGCTAATAGAACCAATATAGGTTTGGTTATGATCAAGGTAGAATCAGATTTAAGTATAGCACGATCGACAGATTCTAGGTTCGATAAAATTAGAGTTAAAGTCGTACCGGCACGATCATGGATGAAATTAATATTATAGTCTCAATCCTTAGAATCACGATCGTGGAAATCAAAGTCGCCTAGTCGTGCCAGGTCATCTAGGCGCGACCAAACGTGAAGAATAGGTGGTTAAGTCAAATTATGATTAGAACGAAACTAGTCATTATTAAGAATTTAAATCGAAGGTTTAGGTACGAGCGATAATGGCAGTAAAATCCAAACACAATCATAATTGAGATTTTGACACGATCGAAGATCGAACCAAATCAACTCTTGATGTAAAACATGATTTAAGCACGATGAAGAACAAAATCAAAGTCTAAGCACGAGCAACAAGGGATCGAAATCCAAGTCACGATCGAATTTAAAATCATCCAGTATAGTCAAGAATCAAGGGTGTCGGTGCGATACAGAAGATGACAAAAATCGATTGCTCACAAACAAAGGAAATCAATTTGGTGATCTTGAAATTTAAAGAACGATTCAGGGATAGGGAGATCCATCTCTTCCACTATGATAGGAAATCAAGAGACATGATTTTTCAGAGGGGAAGTCAAGGTAATCATCTCATTTTACTTCGACTACTACCAAGGTCATCCGAAGTCCAGTTATACTACTACATGAATTATAAATTTAGTCATGAAGATTAAACTCCTCCGTAAATACTATACGCTTGACATTCATTTTGAAGACACCACCTATGAAACATATTTTATAAAACTCCTAAATTCTTTTTACTTCCATTTTCTCTTGAAAAGTCTAAGTCTTTCACATTGTCTTTGGTTTGGATCCAAAATCATGAATCAGGGTCTATAAAATTCCTAAACATTGTTCAAATTTATACCCTTCGTATTACTTAGATATAATGCCACTACCATAATTTTTTTTTCATCCTTCACATATCCTTCAATCTTATTCCTTCAAATGTTATCCTTCTTAAACTTTAGAAGTCTCACAAAAGCCTCCAAAGTTTCTTGTAATTCCAAAAATTTGTGTTTTACCGATTCTTAGTCATCCTCCTATCAATCCTTTGCTCAAATTCGTACCATCTCCGTATGCAGTTATAATCTTTTTTTTCATATACTTTGGATTCCAAATTTTAGTATTCTTGCCTTAATTCGATAATGAAATATACCAAGAGTCAACAGCTTAAAAACATCTATGTTTTTAAAAAATCAAATCGTCCTTGAATATCCTCATCAGGTCTAAGAATACAACTCCAGAATATTATAGTTTCTACTACTTAATGTATAATCTTCCGTTATTCCTCATATGTTCCTTTTTCAAGAAGTAACTCACACTCTAAATAATTCCATAAGGGCAATTATTTCCAAATCGACACTACAATCACCCTTTCTCTCTTTTTTGTTACCAATCTTAGTCATATTCTTCTCCCACTAATTCTATCTTAATGCCCAACATTCCATACTTCTACCAGGATCACTACATGATAATTTTTGTCCTTTCGCAATGAGATGATTATGATACTTCCTTAGCCTTCCCAAGTAAAGAGATATGAAAATTCAAGATAGATAAAGAGATAAAAGTGCAGCTAACGGGTTTAGATATGAGGTAGTTTGATGGATATAGTAGTACAGAGATAATAAGATGATGAAAATAGAATTAGGAATTTGCTCTTACTCATCTAGTCATAACGAAGTCGTTGTCCTTCCTTTTTCTTGCACTTGTCCATATTCAACAAAAATAAACCTTTAACCTCCGAGTTGTTCATCTTTGTCTTAAATATCAACTCTCACTCACCAATCCCGTGACTCCGACTGAGTACGACATATGAGCTCAGACCCTTATGTGAGCTCACCTGCGCTAGCCTCCACGCACGTGCCGATGTCCGCCTCGCTCTTCTATTTTTTCTGACATATTCCAGAAATTCCTTATTTAAAGGAAGGTCTCATTCCAAAGTCAATTATCAACTATTGGCAAATTTGTTGCCTAATCTTTATCCCTAACGTTTTGATCCAATTGGTATCTATGTGAATTCTTCTAGATCTTTATGTCTAAATTTTTCAGTCTTCTGATATCAAAAAAATTTCATCACTCTCATTATCAATATTGTTAACCCCATGTCTTTGGAATTCCTAATAATGAGATCATAGAAACAAACAACTTCTAATATTGATCATACGGCTTATGATTTTTTGTCGAATCATCCTTCCACCATTTTTGTCTCAACGATTCCTTATGTCACGACCCGTACCTACTGTGAGGGTACGAATACATAACGACGCCCAGCCTACGCCGTAGTGTCGGCGGTAGAGCGTTGTCTTAGGTTACTATCTAACCAGCAACTCACGCGATATAATGTACTCATCATGATCAACTCCGAACGGAGGACAAGTATAAGATATTGTAACTCAATCACAGTCTAAGCACGATAAGATAATCACAGAAGAATTAAACTAAGAATAGAAGGACAACTACTAAAATAATAACAACTCTCAACAATCTCAAACTACACAAGTCTCAGATCAATACACAAGTTTGACATGAAAAATATATGCTAGTCTACTAAACTAAATCCCGGTCACTCCTGAGTGTCGGGGCCAAAGGTAGTCATCCCGTCTCCGGGTCCATAATATGTAGGGCATGTATCCTCAGGGCAATCATCTGTAAAATTTCAACAGGTCCAGTCAGGACAGGAACGAGTACAACTCATCAAGAAATCCTAATTAAATGACAGAGAACTATAAAACAGTTATAAGCAGTTATATTGATGAATTATGGCAGTTTGTATACAGGTGATGGTATAGAGAAACAGTTAAGATACAAGGAAAGTAAGGTAAGTAAAAACAAGAGAAGAATCATAGCATAAAGACTGTAAATAGAAACTAGCTGAACTAGAGCAACATGATATAAGTCCAGAATGTAAATGTAAACAAGTGCAAAACCCAAGTAAATCCAGACAACATGAATCTGATACTAGGTGGTTCCAGTACAAGATGATCCGGTATAAGGTGAGTCCAGTCGGTGATCAAAGGTTCCAGGGTGAGTCCAGCCTATACTCTAACAGTGTGTTTTAAAATATCGGGATCGACATGTGAACGGCTGTAGGTAATACGGCACACCGCACACTCGTCCAAGTGTGGGATGGCTATCGTTCCAGTATAATTCCAAGGGAGTGGTTCCAGTATTTGGGTATGTTCACATGCCTATTCCAATATTTCTCCGCCCAGCAAGTACGAGTGAATCCATAATCCGACACAAAAATAGGTATAAGTCCAACCAGTACACGAATGGTTCAGTAAATGATTCCAGGGTGGTTCCAGTATGTGGTTCCAGAAATAGAGGCCAGACTTAAATAAGTGAGTGTCGCATGAAATGGATCCAGCAATATCAAATCGTGTTTGAAACAGAGAATCAGATAGAACTAGCTACAACTTAATATAGTAAACGACAAGTAATGGAAGAACTATCAGAAAATGTACCTGCTACTCTGAAAAGAGTAGTATAATATCAGATGTCTGCACCAGAGTCACAGTGTCCTAGACAGAGTAATATGGGTTATAATATGTTTAAAATAAGACAGATGATGTTTATGATGCAATCTACATGATTTCTAGGTCAATCTAGGTCAAAGTCAACTCTAAGTCAAACCTGGTCAACTGTCTAGGTCAAACTAGGTCCAAGTCAAACTTGGTCAACTCTGGGTCAACCCCAGTCAACTACACCAGTCAACTAGGTCAATTGGTCACATCTAGACTCAATGTTGACTTTTGGTCAACTCCAGTCAACTACACTGGTCAAACTAGGTCAACTAGGCCACTCCTAAGTCAACCAAGTCTCAATAAGCCTAGCCAAGCCTAGTCTAGCACACACACAATCACAGAGCTAACACAAGCTATCAACACAAAATACATATATACATATATGCTCACAATGTATATAATTATTATATAGGCTGTTGCCTAGCATTCAATGTAGGGTACAAGTCATATATGCATATACAATGGGTGAGTGGGGATGTCTCATTTATAGCATACAAGGTATGTAGTACATATATCTATATAAGGGGTAACATGCATTCCTATATCCCAATACTACTTGTATATATGTGCACTCAATCTATGAATTAACATGCATGAATGCATAGTATAGCTATATGTATATAGAGGGTAATGAAGGGGTTAAGTCACATATTATCATGTGAAAGTAAGGAGGGAAACACATGTGTGTGTGTCTAGATTATCACATAGGTTCTCAGATTTTTTAGGCACATATGTGTGTGAATTTGTAACAGTAAAGTGTGTGTTTGAGTGTCATATCACAGTGTAACAGTCCTATATGTGTGATATGAGCTAACAGGGAGGGTGTAGTGTGTTGTCATGTGTATGTGTGTGTTTGGCTAAGGAAATGTGTGTGACAGTGAATCACAAGAGGGTGTCCTGTGTGTGACAGATGTGAGGAACCTGTGTGTGTGTATAGTGTTGACAGAATTGAAGAGTGTCACATGTGATTAGTGTGTGGAAACAGTGAACTAGCCTCAAGAATTTACAATTCAGTAAAGGACATGGCAATAGCAGTATAGGGCGAGAGATCTCAGGAAGTTGGGAAACCAAGTTGACAGTTTATATTAGCTAATAGTTAACTCACAAGTCCCCAACACCAATACAACAGTCATTCAACCTAAACTAACAGGGGTGATGGATTAATATGGCTATTTTAACATCAAAACAGTTTTTTTCTTCAAGGAAAGGAAATCAATGGCAGTATATATTAACTAACAGTCTAACAGTGATTTTCATATAGTAGTTCATCAATCCAACTCAACCTATCTCATGTTAATTCCTAATCAACAAAATCTAACTAACATTCAACCAAACCAACCCAGGTTCTTAGGTTTCAAAATCCTGAACTCTCATCTCAGGATTCACAATAGTAACCAAGTATCAATCCATGCCATGCCATATCGAAATCCCATTCTACGATGCAAACCTAACCAATCATTTAAGTAATACAACTACTCATGTATGGAATTTAAACAAGGGAAATTAACATCAATTCAGTTATTGAAAGGGAATGCAAAGTTCAGGATTTAGCTAATCAGAAAATCTCAAAATATCAGTCTACAATGCAACAGTCCATCCCACAATCAAAAATCCCATTCAAAGAGCAAAAACCCGAATCTAACATGTAAAACCCAACATGCAGTATCCATTACATATGTAGGAATCAAATATGATGAATTAAAACACCATTTAATCAGGTTAAACTGAAATCGATTCAGGAATTTCAGAAAAAACACATGGTATCAGTGAAAACTGGAATTTGAAATTTGAACACCAAAATTGTGCTAAAATGACCAATAAATGGTTGGTAAACCATTCCCCACTTGTACCCGTGTCCCACGAGTCATTCGTGTCCCATCAAGTGGACACGAACGTGTCCGAACAATCACAGACACGCACACGTGCACTGCACAGCACGCAGCGTCGTGCACGCGTGCGTGTCACTCCAAGACACGACACAGGACACGACACAAGTCGTGGTAATGCCCACGTGTTCGCCCCTTATAGGGCTACGTGTCCATGGCCCTGCAACGTGTCCACAATACGTGTCGTGTCAGTTAAACGTGCGTGTCAGTGAAGGAATGCTCGCGTGCACAGTGCGCGCGCGCGGCCCTTGCGGCCAGTGCAAGTGAGTTTTCTCACTCGACACGACACGACTCGACACGAGACTTTGGGGGTGTCTTGTCAGACATTGCCTCTAGGTCTATGCCAAGTGGCACGTGTCCATGTGTCCTGTACAGTGCACACAAGGTGTCAGTGAGCAGGACAGTGCACTCGTGTCGTGCTCGCGTGTCCAACAGCAAAACTGACACAAAATGACACAAAAACACCTAACACCCTTCACAAAATTTAATGTACATACTACGATCTACCAATTCATGTAATTACATTTTCAAAAATCAAACATACTTTCCTAAGGGGCATTCTATCGAACACCTATACGTACACTATGACACGTGCCCGATACGGACACCAAACGGACACGAACGTGGCTCAAACTCCAGGGACAGCTAGGGGACTCCTAGATCTAGCCCTAAATGCAAAGAAAACAGAAATTTAACATAATTAGAGGTGTTTTACCTATGGATGCAAATAGCAAGAAAAAGCTCCAAATGGGGGGGTTCCTCCTTACTAGCAAAATGCTCCTAAATTGTCCCAAAGCTGGGATTAAACTCCAAAATTGGAAAATAGGAGAGTATTAGGTTCTAATGCAAGAAACTAGGATTAAAAGGAATTAAAATGGATTTATGGGAATTTTTGGAAGGGGGACAATACCTTTTCTTTTCTCCAAGTGTTAGAATGATAAAAAGAGGCAAGCCCTAATGAATAAGTGTTTAAATAGGGTGGGGATCCCTATGTGGTTGGTCATAAGCTCAAAAATTAGGGTTAGGGTTCACTAAACAGCCCATGGGCTTAAGTCATGATCAATTAAATAATTAAGCCATAAGTCATTTCATGAAACCACAAGCCATGACTTAAATTCACTAAACCAAATCCGCTCATTCTAAAACTATTCTCTAATGACTAAAATAGGTTAACTCAAGTTAGACTAGGGTTACCATAGCTAGGGTTAGGTTCTAGGCTAGTCCACTAGGTCACAACAAGTCAAAGTCAAACTAGAATTCACCAATTCATTAAATAATTAAAAATTCAAATAAGCCAAAATGACCAAATTACTCCTAGGCTAAAAATGATAATTAAATCATTCTAATGACATAGTTAGGCTCTAGGTCATGCAGTCACTAGGGTTTCACTGGCAGCACATCAAAATCACAAGTCATGACTTAAACCAGTTTTTAAATAGTTTTAAAAATAATTAAAATTACCAAAAATCATAATGTGAAATAAATATCAATAATAATAATTATAATTACAATTTTTCAAAATTATCCTCATCTGGAAAACTGGGTGTTACACCTTATAAATTTTTTTTTTGAATTCCTTTCTTGTAGAATTTTTGTATCTAGTGCCACTTTCTTGGCTACTCAAGCAGGAAAGACTATTTAATATATCTCTAAGTGGCTCTTACCACTGTAAAAGTCATATATAACTTCTTTTTAATAAATTCCCTTGTCACAAGTCCATACAGTACTATCCTCTTATTTGTCAAAAAATATAATACATCTATAGGTAATTTCCAGCTTGTTCTTGCAATTCTTGTTTTATTTTCTCTGAATTCCTTTGTGGCTTCCCGTTTATTTCTCAAACCTATTTCAACCTACCCTAAATCCCCAAATTATGATATCTTGGTCAAAATTCAAGTTCCTTGATTATAACCTAAAATAATTCTCAACCCTCACTCATAAGGTCTGGCTAATCTATTCTCTTCTCAACCCGAATGGTTAAAGTTCAACTTCCACTTCCTTGTTCCTTCTAGAGTCCATAAAATTCATCTCTATACAAGAATGGGGTTCGACAACGGATAGATATTCAAAGTTGGGATAAGCAAAAGCAAGTAAAAATAGGCTCAATGGAGTTTCGTAGTAAGATTCTCAGGTGCCATCCCTAGAATCTATCAAGAGTTCCTAGTATGTGATTGAGTAACAAATCTCCTAAATATTCTATGTTTCAATCCTAATCCTAGGGCAGCTCGCAGTAGTACGGCTAAGCTTAAGTACTACCACGACTTCGCGTTAGTTGCGAAGACTGACCTGCATGGGCCGCCATAAAAATGGGTCACGACCCGCACCCAGATATTTGGGCACGAGTACGTAGGCCACGCCCAGCCTACGCTGCGGTATCGGCGTAGTACGCTGTCAAGTACCCAATATATATCTAAACAGTTATATGATCCACTAAAATATCATGTACTCAAATCATATACAACTAAGAAAGAATGAAAGAAAGACAATAATGGAATCTAATAAATGATCATACATATCAAGAAATGTATCGGAGACATATCCTATGAAAAAGACATAAATCTAAAAAAAATATGGCCAAGAGCTCACAAGAAGTCAACTCACAATCCAAAAGAAAGTCAAAATCTGTCATCATGAAGTCCAAAGTGTGGGGTATAACATTACCTAAAAATAGTTATCCAGTTAGGATTGGAACGAGCACATCACTAACAACAGTTTCCAGTAAATGATAAGGACTATGTAACAGTAAATAGAGAGAATATACGCGAATAAGTAAAATGTACATGAAAGTAGCATAGCATGGTAAACTGTAAGCAAGAGCAAGAAAGAGTAAAACAAGTTATCTCATGTAAGAGAGTCAAAAATCTATACTAACTATGTGAGTAAGTACTAGCTTCGACATGTGGCCGGCTTGGGAACTTGCACAAGGTCTACTGGCCTGGTTAATCATACGTGAGGTTGTGATTAAGACTCATAAGGAACTAAACATGCACAAGGAGGGTATTGACCACATATCTACAGTACTACTCCCCCCTCCGACTGATACAGTAGATCCAACCATGACACGTTATGACACGGATTCTCTGAGAAGGTCACGAGCCTTCACAGGAATCGTGTCTATACAATGCACAAGAACAGGGACAAGACTCGCATAAGATATACCAAAAAATACAAGGAATTACATCTCATGACGGGATCCAGACAATACCAGTCCGTGTGACCAACGTGTCAAGAAATCAAGGATATCTACACTAAATACACGAAACATAGAAAATAACATAAACGGAAAATTATCAGAGAATGTACTCACCTCAATTTAGTTGGAGTCGATGTGCACGACACGAACGTGTCGACACGGAATAAGTACCGATACTATGCTCCATAATATGGTCCCAATTGACGACATAGGCGATTCCATTGAGTCCAGAATAGTCCAAATAGCCTAGTTTGGTATATAAAATCAAGAATCAGGGTTGGCACAATTATCGAATCAGGAAACAGGAAACGACTATAATAGTCGTGATCTATGATTTTTAAGGAAAGAGTATAACTAAATACATACATCTATTTAAAAATATCTATATTACTTAGAAACTATGTTTTGTTTATCACAATTTTTCTATGCAATATTTGAAAGCCTAGGAAATTATTTGAAATAATAATAATATATATACAACCTTTTAAAATCCAAAATCTATTTATAATAGCTAGAAACTATATTCTTATTAATCGTAATATTTTAGTGAAATATTTGAAGATACAGGAAATCACCCTAGTTCTAAAACTCAATTTGTCAAATAGGATTTTAGGCTAAAAATAATAAAATTTTAGAAATATAATTGTATATTTCTTCTATACGATTTCCTAATAAATAATTACCATTAATACAATGATATTTATAATAGTAATAATAACTCAATGTATATACATTCATATACATTATAACAAATAAATATACATATTTACATACATACCTTATAAGCCCAACAACCATTAATCGCTAAAATCATTTATAATATAAATAACACTAATCTTTAATTGCTGCATTAGTGTTAATGACAATTTAGGAAACCCAATGCTCGAATAAAGCAGCAAAAAGGGGGCTCCTGCTGTCAGGCAATAAGAGGGGTCAATGCTGAGCTTTTCATTCAACAACTTCTCCAAATAATAAGAGAAAGAAAAATAGTGATTCGAAAAGAGGGGAAAGAGTCACTATCCATTCTCTAATCATACTCATTAAACTAATACTGAAGTCAATAAAAGAAGAGCAATGTTATGCCTACAACCAAATTCTTACAACCCCTTTACTCCCGCCACGTGTCGGGTTTCGATTGGAGGAGAGGAGTAAGTGGTGGGGTCGGGTGGAGCCCATGTAGCAGGGGTGTGAGGGGTGGTGGGATCCGATGGGACCCATGTGTAAGGGATTGGTGATGTTATTGCCGGGGCACAATTTTTCGATGGAAAACTGAGAATATGAAACAATTGTAAAAACAATGTTCCAACGCAACACTTCTAGGAAGGTTGCGCAAGGATAACGAAGATCTAAAAAGATATCGTTATGATATTACGAGAATCTAAAAAGATTTTGTAATCACAGAAATCAGATCATAGTACTTCTAAAAAGAAGATACAATCAGAATTACTGGCAGCAACGAAGAAGGTGACTGGCGAAATATGGAAGAACGCCTGCTGGGGTGAATGATCACCGTTGCTCAAAGCTTTATTCGCCCTACACGAACAGCTTCCAGGAACCAGCAAGTTCGTCGGAGAACTTGGAACACTACTGCTCTTCTGACTCCTCGGATGGATACGATCTCCCGTGCAAAAAGCAACGCTGGTGCGGCGCCTTTTCTCTCTCTCTCTCGAAGGCTGCAGATCAGAACTGTGTTAAAGAACACGTCTGAAAATCTCTATTTACTTGTGCTAAAGAACACTTTGTAAACTTTCTGTTGGCGTCTCTTTCTATTCTATAATGAGCCTTGAGAGAGAGGATGCCTTATATAGGCCATGCAGCAACTGGACGGTTGCCACAAAGTTAGGGACGTGGTAATAACCACCCCGAACATGTAGCAACCGCCCAGAACATGCTAACGCACGTTCTGCTGCCAACTGCGCACACCCAGCGCTCCTTGCACTTTGCACGACAGAACGCGCACTGAACTGCGCACCCTGCGCGCACTGCACGCACTGCGCACACTGCGCAACCCAGTACAACCATACGCAACCCAGCGCAACCTGAGCGCAACCTGGGCACGCACCTGGGCAGCACAATTGGGCTTGCGCACCTGGGCATGCGCAACTGGGCTTGCGCAACGTGGCTGCGCAAGTGGCTCGCGCAACGAGCGCAACTAAAGCGCACTATGCGCCTAGCGACGATGCTGACGTGCTAAGTGCAAAGTGCGCCAACAAAATGCCACATTACGCCTCATGAGCCCATGAGCCCGAGTCCGAGTCCGAGTCCGAGTCCGAGTCGCTAAGCCCCTACGGGGCTTAGCTCCCATGGAAATGAATTTCCCAAGAGCAAAAAGCATGAATGCTTTTATTGTTGATTTAGCCTTTTTCCCATTAGAAAAATAACCCCACATGGCACACCCATGTGCACCTCCACACCACATGTGCATCTCTAAAATAGGAATGCTATTATATAGAGATACAACTCCTTTGGTCTAGCCGATGTGGGACTAAAATTCTCTTTGAAATAGACCAAACTCCAACAATCCCCCACATATCTCTATATATATGGGTATAGTGTTCCCCACAGTAACTGTCCATCATGCATTAGGAGAGATGTCGCTTACGACTTGAATCTTCCCGTGTGGGTCAAACAACAGACTATAATACAAGAATGGACTAAGCCTTGAATTCTGCATCATAGCTGAAATTCTTTCCACTCGTATAATGTAGTTACGTGTGCTTCTGGCTACACATTAAAGGCCCTGTGCCAGCCTGGTTTCAGTGTATAATTTTAGGCGTCTACAAGTTTACTCTCAAGAGACGGCCTAATATCTCTTTGTCCATACACTATAGGTGAGTTTATTATAAAGAGATATGGCATGAAGCGCTTTGCGCTTCCTTGCGGTGCTACGCCGCTATGACATGGCTTAAAGCCGAGGCCTTACCCCGTACCGGGAACCTCATCGTAGTGTCATACTACTGTAGCATGAGGCAACCGCCTCTTTGTAGTGCCAAACTACCCAGCATGAAGCCTTAGGCTCCCTTGCGGTGTTACGCCGCAACGACATGGCTTGCAAGGCCGAGGCTTTATCCCTAACAGGGTACCTCATGGTGGTGTCGTACCACTGTAACATGAGGAACTCCTCCTCTTTGTAGTGCTGACTACACCCCTCTTTATTTTT
>JANAVB010010849.1:0-35000 GCA_029216955.1 Iris pallida
CACCAAAAAATGTGCAAGAAAATAGGTCTACAAAACCAAACAAATTATATGTCCACAAACCAGAATGACGATACGAACCCAATGGTATATCCAGAATTGGATTCCGTTGACCCGATCTCAATTTGGTCCGTTGACCAGAACTTGGAATTCCGGTTTCCACGGAAATACGTGTCGGAGCCAATGTTCTTAAAACTCAGCAAACTACATGTCAACGAGTCCAGAATGATGATACGAACTCAACAGTATATTCGAAATTGGATTCCGATGAGCCGATCTCAAAATGACCCGTTGACCCGGATATTGGTATCCGATTTGCACCGAAATACGTACCAGATTCAATGTCCACCAAAACCTAGCAAATTATATGTCAACGAGTCCAGAATGACGATACGAACTCAACGGTATATCCGGAATTGAATTCTGATGAGCCGGCGTCAAAAAGTCCTGTTGACCCGGACTGTGGGACCCACTTTGCATCGAAATACGTGCCAGTGCCCACGTCCTCCAAATCTAACAAATTTTATATGAAAAATGCCAGAACGACGCCACGAGTCTAATGGTGGTGTCGAAAATAAAATCTGGAGTCCCGTGTTCAAAAATGGAATTTTAAAATTGGAAATTACAAATTCGGACGGCCAACTTTGGCGTCGAATTCAACCAATCAAACAAACTCACATTGAAATAAAACTGGAGGGATAGTAAGAGGGTTATACCAGCTTCGCACAGGAACTTGTAGCACGCCAAAAGGAGCTGCGGTGGAGGAGGTACAAGATGACGAAGTTGACTCCGCAAGAATGTCCAAAATTAATACAATTTAAACGGTCAACTTGGTGGCCGGTTTTGATGCATCAAACGATAAAATCAACAGATAAAAATTGACAAGAGTGAATGTGGATATACCGAGATTGTGACGGAGCGAAGAAATTGCCGATTAAAAGTCGAATTTCTGAGAAAATGTGCGCGAAGTCGCTGCGATGGAACGCAAATTCTGGATCGATCTCGCGCGCTTCACGACGGAACTTCGTGCGAATCGCCTCGACGGCGCGACCCGGAGGACGGTAGCTGCCATGGGAGTGCTCGTCGGTGTGGGCGCACCTGCGTGGGGGTCGTCTGAGGCACGACGGTCGGCAGTGGCTCGCGGCCGGCGGTGGCTCGCTGCCAGCGCTGCCAGCGCGTGTGCGGCCAGGGGGTTCCCAGCCGGCTGCTGCCCACTGCTGCACGGGGATGTGCGCGGGACTGTACAATGGTCAGCCACGGCGAGGGGCCGGCTGTGCGGCTACGGCGGCGGGCGAAGGATTGCTGTGGTGGAGGTGGTGGCGGTTGGTTAATGATGGTGGTGATGATGGTTAGGAGTTGGTGGTGGTTAAGAGAGGTGGTACGACGGACGGCCGACCAGGGTGGCCGGCAACGAGGCTGGGCCGATCTCGGCCTAGGTGGAGGGGAGATCGGGCTCAGCCAGGGGGGTGGCCACCATGCTCGGCCAGGAGGAGAATGATGTGAGTTGTTGTTGGTGTTGTTTTTTTTTGTGGGAAAAAAAGAGTGGGAGAGGAGAGAGAATATGTAATAATGAATGTGAGATAAAGTAGAAAGAAAAAGGAATTTCTAAAAACTAGGGTCGGCCAAAGGGTTATGGGAGTGAGTGTTTTGCCATGTAGGAATAAAGGGTTGGGATTGATAGGAAGAATCCAAAGGCTAGAATTTTATTATAGGAAAAATTAGGTTATTTCTATAGGATTTAATTTCAATAGAAATTTCTATTAAATATAAAAAAATAGGTAGAAGAGTACTTGATATTTTTCAAGGGTAATAAGGCTGAGGTGATGGTGATGGAGAGTAACACGAAGCTGGCTGGACTTGGTGGAGCCAGATTGGGTCCAAATCCGACATGGCGAAATAATCGAATAAAAATAGGTGTTGATCATGAGTAAATAAGTAGCACATGGAGATTCCAATAAATGGGACACAAGTGTCGTACTGATAGTAGGCTCAATGTGGGCCATGTCCATATTTGGGGCTGACAGGTTTTGGTCGAAAGGGTACCCACAAATCAAGTTGGAAAATGAATGTGACACCGTGGGGTGAAATAAAATCGGGTCACGTGTCAGGAAAGTTGTGCGAAGCAAATGGAGCACAAAATGGCGTGTCTGAGTGGGACACGAAGGTCATGGGTGAAGATCGTCTCGAGTAGATCATGCATGAGAAGTTGGTTTCAAGGAAATGACTGGTCTGGTGCTCCCAATTCAAAAGTCACGGTAACGTGCTAATAATAATCAAGAAAAGAGTGGGAAAATTAATTAATAATCAAATGGTCTAAATCGACCCGAAGTTGCGCAAAGCAGAAAGAGTACAAGGGAACAAGTTTGGATGGGATACTATATACCATCATGAAGGTAATCCTGTCCACTACAAAACTCGTGAAGAAGGTTTCCAGAGTTGAACATCCCGGACACTCCAAATATCAAAGACACGAAAAAGTACACCTAAAGATAATAAATAGAAAAATTTTTATTAAATTAAATCAAGTAGAAAATAAAATAAAAAAATCAACCCGAAATTCAGGGTGCACATCCTACCCACCTTATAAAAATTTCGTCCTCGAAATTAAAATGTTCGTACTCCTTCTAGGTCAAACGCCCACAATCAAGTCCCAGAACTTAAACAAATCATGTGATTAAAAAGAATGACATACAGGGTCATGGTATATGGTGGCAGTAAAAGTCTCATCTAGGTATACTAGTCATGCTAACCTAAACGGTCATAGGGTATCAAAACACACAAGCAATCTAGGGTGCTAAACTAGAAAAGTTACAGAAATAACAAATCATCATAACTGTAAGGCAGTCTACCATCCTACATGAAAACTAGTACTCATCAAAAAAAAAATAAAGATAACCACCAATTATCTATTAAGGGATACTATTCAAGAAAATTAAAATCAAAGTTAAAGAATGAAAGTCAATTGCATTGAAATCCAATCACAATATATTTATATATTAACATTAGAGAAGGAAAAGCTAACATTATGTAAAGGTTATGTGGTTTGATAGTAGGCATGTGTGTACGTGAAATATACATGAAAGTGTATATGAGAATTTGGCTTTCAAAACAATGGCTATCAAGTTACACTACTCATGGCATATTGGTTAAACAATCTACAATACACAACCTATTTACTCATAACATGCATGGGTAACTATACATATATATGTAAAGAGGTGAGATTTAGTTATGTATCTATATACATTATAACATGTATGCATAAACTCTATATATATCTATACAGGTATATGAACATAGCATAGAGAGGAAAGGTTAGGTTTACATGGCAGTGTATACTAAGTTAGGGTGTGTGTGTCCTTGTACAGGGTATAGCTTAGTATTGAAAGGTTAAATCCAATTTTATTTCAGCGATTTAGTTCAGCATTTACATACAAAATCTAAAAATAAGCTAACATTTAAACTAATATAATAACATAATGCAGTTTCAGATTTTTACGGATTTGAAACATCACAACTAACTCAATGCTTCCAATACATCCTAACATGATAGAGAAGAAACCCTAACATACTATCCATACATTTAGCTATGCATACAGTTCAATATTACATATTAGATTTGAAATTGAACTAAACATTGGAAATCAATGTGAAATGTTAACATGTATTCTGTTTTAGGATTTGGAGAAATTCAACATCAACTAACCCAATGTTTATCACAACCTAACATGTAAGAGTATAAACCTAACATCATATCCCTACATACAACAATGTATACAGCTCTAAATATTACATTTTAAAAAAAAATCGCAAGTTGAACTAAATATTTGAAATCCAGTAGGGTTAATATGCACACAGTCTTAGATTTGATAAATTCAAACACAAAACTCAACCAATTTTTTTGAATTGAAACTCTATGTATAACATACATGGGTAGTGATGTAACATAACTAAATACATGAAATTTATTTTTGAATTACGAATTTAAACTGGAAAAGCAGAAAACCAGAAATATTAGGGTTTTGATAATTTAAACATCAACAGCAATTAATATGTATTTAGATAGGAGGGAAATCAAGTGTAGCATGTATACGTGTCAGACAAGAGTCTGTGTCCACTATATATATTCTTATGTCCCAATATAAAATTTAATTCTACGTTAAGACTAACATTTAGATTCCTACCAAGATTGCAAGTAGGTGATTGGTGAAATCAAGACAGTTTTATTATTATTATATTATTTAATACTAGGATAGTAGCAAGAAAAAATAACAATGATATATGTTCTGCTTATTTGTTTAAAAGAAGGAACCATTTTGAAACCTAGAGCTAAACTATCAAATCCAAGATAAGGTCTAGTAAAAATCATCGATTCATTGTATTAAGAAGAAATTCATAGTAAGAAGTTACACAAAGTTTATAAAAAAAACAGCTAAAGCTACTCCTAAGTTAAATAATGAGAAGCAAAACAAAACAAACAATAATAATTTTTTTTTGAAGGACTGAAACAAAAGTAGAGAAAACATGTTCGAAAAATATTTAAGGTACAATCTGATAATCATATACGTCTTCCTGAAATTATGTTGTCAGAATTCTGCCACACCAATCAGCATAGCTGCAATAAACGATAGAGTCCATAATAAGGCATACACCCTATAATCATGTTATCTAGAATTCTTACCACGCCACCCGGTATGGCTGCAAGAAAATCTAGATTTCATAACTAAGATAAGTATAGCTATATCAGGCTCTACGTCCTTGTCATGCTAGCAAATATGACTGCAATAAATTCTAAATTCCATAATGAAGTAGACTTTTACCTTTTTCACTGTCCTTATCAAGTATGTTATCAGGTTATACCTTAATTCCAAAAATGTACATATACATATAAGTACAAACTCAAATTCAACAACCAACATCAAAATTCAAAATTCAACAATAATCCATCAAAAATCATAAAAATACAGACTCAAATTCAACCACTAACATCAAAATTCAAAATTCAACAATATTCCATCAAAATTAATAAATACAAACTCAAATTCAACAATAATCCATCAAAATCAAATTCAACAACAGAAAGTAAAGATAAATCAAATCAAAGGAAGAGAGTTTTCAAATCGAAGTTAAAATAAGATTCTCAAGGGTCGTCCCAGGAATCTCTCAAGGAGGCCTAACTGTGATTGAGTACCTTCAAAATATATCATAATCCTACTGCAGGCTGTAGTGGTACTCTAGTTCGAATACCATGACACTTTTAGTCTCGACCTGCATGGGCCACCACTAAAAATGTGTCACGACCCGCACCCTAGACTAAGGGCACGAGAAGTGGGTACGCCCAGCCTACGCCGCAGTGTCGACGGTAGAACGATTTCCTAGATCACAATATCTAACAATAAAGCTAAGCAGTTTATACTCCCCGAATGGGGGTGACATAGCAGAAAGTAAGCTCAACCACATCTAAGGTAGAGCATAATGGAGGATAGATAAAACATAAAATATAGAAGATACCGCAGATAGAAGTCTAAGTGTCTAAGACACACAAACCCAAAAATACATCTCAAAGCTCAAATACAGTAATCCATAAATACAACTCAAGACAACTGAAAACAAGCTATAAGCAAATCCTAGCTATCTATACAACCTCTACTGTGTCCCTCTAGGCTAGCATACAACCTCCAGGCTATCTATAAAATTTATCAACAGGTCCAGTCAGGACAGGAGCGAGTACAATACATCTCAACAGTTCGTAGCAGGTTAGAAAATATAAAGATGCAGTAGAGTAAGATACAGGATCTGAAAGAAATACAATATATAAATAGAGAGAGAACTGTAATAGAAATATCTACTATAAATAGAGAACGAATAGTGGCTAGTGATGTAAAGTAGATGATAGCATATGTGAACAAAAGATTAGTACATGATCTACACTAAAGAGTTTCACATAATCTATACTACAATAGAATTGTTCACATGACTATTAGCACTCCCCCGTTTTCCCTAATCAATACACAAGGATCTAAGCAGGTTATGTTATTGTACATAATATCACATGGGGCCCATGAAAGGGTGCATATGATAGTATACATGGGGCTTCGTGAACATGAGAGTACATGATTTACAGGAGTGTACATGTATGGTGAAAGCACAGGAGTACATGATGAAAGTGAAATGCACATGACACAATGTACCCGATGCTTTCGAGGGGGATAACATCGCATGAAGAGATCCATATATTACTAATCCGTAATAATTTGTGACAGCATCAAGTAAAGTAATCTAAGTAGGAATATAATTCTAGCAGGAAATGAAATGATCAGAGAATGTACTCGCCTGATAACCTGAACAGCTGATAAGTATAGGGGGTCCAACTGAAGCCACAGAGTCCTATTTAAAGCAACACAGGTTACAAGGTGTTCAAGTTGTAATAAATGAATCTCTAGAAGCAATCTATATTATCCTAGGTTCTTCTACGTCAAAATAACTCTAGGTCAACTCCGGTCAACAATCTAGTCAAACTAGGTCAAGTGTTGACTTACAGTTGATTTTTGGTCAACTAGTCAACTCTGGTAAAACAGGGTCAAATCTAGTCTAATTATTAAAGATATAAAGTGTACTTCGTTATTCGTACGTCGAAACTTACGACAAGCAAATCGAGATGAGATGATCAACGGTAAAGTTGACAATCTTATTATAGTGATCTACGTGTCCATCTTGTCAATTTCAGCGATGTGAGATCACTGGAATTGACTGAGCTCAGTTTCGTTGTACTAATTCCGAAATACGAACATTATAAGAATTAATTATTAATAAATTATGAAAAGCTTAAACTCAGATAAATTATCAACAAACATTGTCGGATGATGAAATAAACATCGCCAACGTGTCTAAAATGGTCAAATTAGCTAGGATAGCCTACCCATCGGTCCAATTTGGACACAAGGGCAAAAAGGTAATTTTGGGTCAAAACGGTATCCGTGTCGGAGCCGTTTTGCACCGAAAAACGTACAAAAAAATAAGTTTACAAAACCTGACAAATTATATATCCACGAAACCAGAATGACGATACGAACCCAACGGTATATCCAGAATTGGATTCCGTTGACCCGATCTCAATTTGGTCCGTTGACCAGAACTTGGAATTCTGGTTTATACGGAAATGCGTGTCGAAACCAATGTTCTCAAAACTCAGCAAACTACATATCAACGCGTCCAGAATGACGATACGAACTCAACAGTATATCCGAAATTGGATTTCGATGAGCCGATCTCAAAATAACCCGTTGACCCGGATATTGGTATCCGACTTGCACCGAAATGCGTGCCAGATCCAATGTCCACCAAAACCTAGCAAATTATATGTCAACAAGTCCAAAATGACGATACGAACTCAACGGTATATCCGGAATTGAATTACGATGAGCTGGCATCAAAAAGTCCCGTTGACTCGGACTGTAGGACGCACTTTGTACAGAAATGCGTGCCAGGGCTCACGTCCTCCAAATCTAACAAATTTTATATGAAAACATGCCAAAACAACGCCACGAGTCTAATGGTGGTGTCGAAAATGAAATATGGAGTCCCGTGTTCAAAAATGGAATTTTACAAGTTGGAAATTACGAATTCGGATGGCCAACTTTGGCGTCGAATTCAACCAATCAAACAAGCTCACAATAAAACAAAACTGGAGAGGTAGTAAGAGGGTTATACCAGCTTCGCACAGGAACTGGTAGAACACCAAATGGAGCTACGGTGGAGGAGGTACAAGCTGACGAAGTTGACTCCGCAAAATAGTCCAAAATTAATACAATTTAAACGGTCAACTTGGTGGCCGGTTTTGATGCAACAAACGATAAAATCAACGGATAAAAATTGACAGGAGTGAAGGTGGATATACCGAGATTGTGACGGAGCAAAGAAATCACCGATCCAATGGCCAAATTTCCAAAAAAATGCGCACGAAGTCGCTGCGACGGAACACGAATTTTGGATCGATCCCGCGCGCGTCACGACGGAACTTCGTGCGAAACGTACGAATCGCCTCGATGGCGCGTCCTGGAGGACGGTGGCCACCATGGAAGTGTTCACCGGGGTGGAGCACACCTGCGTGGGGGTTGCCGGAGGCACGGTGGCCGGCGACGGCTCGCGGTCAGCGCTGCCAGCGCGCGCACGGCCATGGGGTTACCGGCCGGCTGCTGCCCACTGCTGTGCGGGGCTGCACGATGGTCAGGCACGACGAGGGGGCGGCTGTGCGGCCACGGCGACGGGCGGAGGATTGCTGTGGTGGAGGTGGTGGCGATTGGTTAATGATGGTGGGGATGATGGTTAGGTGTTGGTGGTGGTTAAGAGAGATGGTGCGGCGGACGGTCGACCAGGGTGGCCGGCGGCGAGGCTGGGCCGAGCTCGACCTAGGTGGAGGGGAGGTCGGGCTCAGCCAGGGGGTGGCCGCCATGCTCAGCCAGGAGGGGGAGAATGATGTGAGTTGCTGTTGGTGTTATTTTTTTGTGTGGGAAAAAAGAGTGGAAGAGAGAGAGAAGATGTAATAATAAATGTGAGATAAAGTAGAGAAAGAAAGGAATTTCTAAAAACTAGGGCCAGCCAAAGGGTTATGGGAGTGAGTGTTTTGCCATGTAGGAATAGAGGGTTGGGATTGGTAGGGAGAATCCAAAGGCTAGAATTTTATTAAAGGAAAAATTAGGTTATTCCTATAGGATTTAATCAATAGAAATTTCTATCAAATATAAAAAAATAGGTAGAAGAGTACTTGATATTTTTCAAGGGTAATGAGGCTGAGGGTGATGGTGATGGAGAGTAACACGAAGTTGGCTGGACTTGGTAGAGCCGGATTGGGTCTAAATTCGACATGGCAAAATAATCGAATAAAAATAGGTGTTGATGATCATGAGTAAATAAGTAGCACATGGGAATTCAAATAAATGGGACACAAGTATCGTGTGGGTAGTAGGCTCAATGTGGGCCATGTCCATATTTGGGGCTGATAGGTTTTGGCCGACAGGGTACCCACAAATCAAGTTGGAAAATAAATGTGACACCCTGGGGTAAAATAAAATCGGGTCACATGTCAGAAAAGTTGTGCGAAGCAAATAGAGCACAATATGGCGTGTCTGAGTGGGACACGAAGGTCATGGGTGAAGATCGTCTTGAGTAGATCATGCATGAGAAGTTGGTTTCAAGGAAATGACTGGTCTGGTGCTCCCAATTCAAAAGTCACGGTAACGTGCTAATAATGATCAAGGAAAAGAGTGGAAAAATTAATTAATAATCAAATGGTCTAAATCAACCCGAAGTTGCACGAAGCAGAAAGAGTACAAGAGAACAAGTTTGGATGGGATACTATATACTATCATGAAGGTAATCCTGTCCACTACAAAACTCGTGAAGAAGGTTTCCAGAGTTGAACATCCCTGACACTCCAAATATCAAAGGCACGGAAAAGTACACCTAAAGATAATAAATAGAATAATTTATTCATTGAAATTAAATCAAGCAGAAAAAAAAATCAACCCAAAATTCAGGGTGCTCACAATCACATCTGTGCGCAGTAAAGCGTATCTTCCGATACCTTAAAGTCACTTCTTCTGTCGGCTTATGGTATCCCAAAACTGCGTCATTTGACCTAACCGGTTATTCTGATGCTGATTTTGTCGGATGCAAAGTAGATAGAAAAAGCACTAGCATCACATGTTATTTCCTAAGAAAAGCTCCAGTCTCTTGGTTTAGTAAAAAGCAAAATTTAGTTGTATTATCAACAACCGAGGCTGAGTATATCGCCGCAGGACGTTGTTGTGCACAAATTTTGTGGATGAAACAAACTTTAGATGACTATGGATTATATTTTATATACATACCCATTTTCTGTGACAACACTTGTTCTATTAATTTGGCTAAGAATCCAGTATGTCACTCTCGTACTAAACATATCGAGATTCGACATCACTTTCTTAGAGATCATCAACAAAATAGAGATATAGACCTTGTATACATATGTTGACACAAAGTCACAGTCAACCAAATATTGACAATATTGACTAAATAATATCTGTAATAATTCAATACGACACACGACGTCTGCATTAAGCTCAAGACAGAAGACAGCTCAACTTCCGTGTCTCAGTTGATTCGAGTCTGTATTTTATACTTTCTTTGAGTCTAGACTAATATAATCTGAGTCATGCTGAGCTCTTGAAACTTAGACTATAGCCTACCCAAAAATCCCAAGCTCCACCAAACCATAAATTCCCAAATGGTCCCGTTTGAACCACTCTGTGCTCTGGAGACAGAGTTCGGGCCGAACTCTGCCTCCACACAGGTTCGGGCCGAACTCTGTCCCCCAGAAATCAGGAACCCTAATTTTAGGGTTAGCTGGTTGCTAGTTGTCCAACGGCCAAATATTTGAATTTTTCTACCCGAATTCTGGCCGAATTCTGCCTATAAAATTACTATAAATAGGGCATGAATTCTCTCATTCCAATCCATCCAATCTTCTCTTCTCTCTCTCTTATAAGCTCAAATAAGCCATATCCTTCCCATCTACTAGCCACAAGCCTCCTAAGTCTCGAATGCTCAGCATCTCTCAGTTAGGATTCTTGTGCAAGAGTCGAAGAAGTCGCTTGGACAATTCCAAGCAAATCGCCACTGCGATCCTCTGTTAGAAGTTGACGTGCTCTTCTGAAGTAAAGGCAAGGGTTGTAAACTACTATTTCATAAATAGTGGATTTAATCCTGAGCTAGAGTTCTCAGGCCTGGACTAGTCCTCCACGAGGGAAACCAGGTTAAAATCGCTGTGTTTGCGTATGCTCTTTTGCTCTCTATTTATTTTCGCACTTTACTCTGATTATTTATTAGTGAAAGAGTTATTTTTAATTGACTATTTTTCTATATAAACTCTATTCACCCCCTAGAGTTGCCAAACTGTTCTTCAATTGGTATCAGAGCTCTGTTCTCTTTACAAGGACTAACATCCTAAGAGCTGATCCATGGCAACCACACAATCCTTGATTTCCAATCATGGTAAAGGTCAGTCCACTCATAGGCCTCCCCTATTTGATGGGACTAACTACACATATTGGAAAACAAGGATGAGCTTCTATCTTAAGTCTCTAGACTTTGACCTGTAGACTGTCGTCACTGACGGTTACAAAAAGCCCGCCAGGATAGTTGTCGATGGTGATCTCATTGAGAAACCATACGACAAATATTCTATCGAGGAGAAGAAACAGGCAAGTCTAGATGCTAGGGCTATTAATGCTTTATTCTGTGCTATAGACAGGAATGAGTTCAACAGGATCTCTACATGCACCACTGCTCATAAAGTTTGGAGACTTCTAGAAGTGACGCATGAAGGAACCACACAGGTCAAGGAATCCAAAATAAGCCGTCTCACTCAAGAATACGAAGCCTTCAAGATGAAGCCAAATGAGACGATCACTCAAATGTTCACAAGATTCCTCGACATCATCAATCCTCTATCCTCGCTTGGAAAGCAGTACTCAAACCACGAGAAGATTCGTAAGTTGCTCAGAGGGTTACCAAAGATTTAGAACCCTAAGGTGACTGCCATCATAGAAGGAAACGATCTCACAACAATGTCAATGGAGACCTTGATGGGTAAGCTCATGACTCACGAGCTTGACCTCAAGGACTTCGAAGAGCCTGCTCCGAAGACTAGGGAGATCGCACTCAAAGCTCATCAGCGAAGGGCTAATCACGATAAGACCAAAGAAGATAACTCAGATGATGAAGACCAAGCTCTCATGGTTCGCAACTTCAGGAAATTCCTTCGTTTCAATCGAAGGAAGAAGGAATCACAAGAAAACGATGAAGAAGAGCCAACTTGTTACGGTTGCAAGAAGACTGGACATGTCCGAAAAGACTGCCTATTCCTGAAGAAGAGCAACCGCTATGAGAAGCCATACAAAAAGAACTCATCAAAGAAATATGCCAACACAGGCATTTGGCATGAAAGTGAAGCGAGTGACTCCGAGGAAAAAAAGGACTCTCCTCAAGATACAGCAAATGTGTGCCTAATGGCAACTTCCAACAAGGTATCTAACGAAACTCTAGATGACTTCTCTTTTGATGAACTTGGCGATGCTTTCACTGATTTACTCGATGATCACAAAAAGGTCATCGGTAAATACAAACATGCCAAGGACAAAATCAAAAGTCTTGAAGATGAGATACAAAGAATTTCTTTACTTCTTGATAATGTTAGAAACACGACACCCACTAATGACACTGATGAAGTATCCAAGCTTAAATTAGGCTTACATGATGCTGAAGTACGTATTGAGCAACAAACTCAAGAAATCACTACACTCAACACGTTGCTTGCTGAAGAAAAAAGACACAAGATTTCCATGACTAAGATATATGGCTTAAATATTAAGATTGATGAACTGCAAGCTGTTTCTAAAAGATTAGAAACCAAATTGGGTAAATAGGTTGTTCAACCTCAAACCCAATCACATGGGCACAACACCACTCATGCTAGTCAACCACGTCATTCTCATGCAGCACATAACCATGCATTTATATACACAAACTTTCACAAACCACATGCACGTAAGAATTTCTCACTCAGTACACAATCATCATGCACAAAGACACAATCAACATCACTCCACACATAGGAATCATCATGCCATGCCATATAGACAAGATCATCATGCAATGCCATATAGACAAGATCATCATATGCCATATAGACAAAATCATCATGCCATGCCATATAGACAATATCAGTATGTCACACATCATAGACAATACCATCATGATATGCCTCATAGACACCATCACCATGCCACTCATTCTATGCTTAATCATCATCACCATGCTAACTCTTCACATCATGTCCATCCTCATCCTGTTGCTTATAGATATTATTCTCATGCTCCCAGTATAAATAAGAATGCTATCTGTACTTACTGTGGATCACATGGACACATCTCACCACAGTGCAAAGTTAGAAGACTTGTAGATAAAAATATATGCTTGGTTTCCAAAGACTAACTTTTTAGGACCTTCAAGAACTCGGATACCAAAGGTCACATCTACTCTTTATGTAGGTGGACCTTCCCTCCTCAACTGAAAGTAAGTGGATTCTCGATAGTGGATGCTCGCGACATATGACGGGAGATGCAAATCTTTTTGCATCACTATCGATGAAGAGAGAAGGATATGTATCCTTCGGTAACAATCTCAAAGGGCACATAATAGGTAATGGTATCATTGGTCATCCTCCTTCTCCTGTAATAAAGGATGTCTGCCTAGTGATCGAGTTAAAGCATAACCTGCTCAGCATTAGTCATCTTGCTGATCATGGATATGATATTAACTTTGGATAAAATAGTTGCTACATCTATGATAGGTCAACAGGAGACATTACTTTTGAAGGAAAAAGAGAGGACAACATATATTTTTTTATCTTTCTATAAATACTAACAATGCAGGTAGATGTCTATATACCCACAAAGACGAACGACTACTTTGGCACCAGCGTCTTGGTCATGCCAACATGGATGCTATATCCAGGCTGTCTACCAAGAAGCTAGTGAGAGGATTGCCTGACATCACATTCAAAAAAGATACGGTATGTGCCGAATGTGAACTAAACAAGGCAACTAAATCCTCATTTCATTCCATCAACTCTGTAAGTACTACTAGACCCTTGCAACTACTTCATATGGATTTATTTGGTCCTAGTAGAATAGCTAGCCTTGGTGGCAAACTTTATGCATTTGTTATTGTTGATGATTTTTCGAGATTTACTTGGGTTTTCTTTTTTGCTAATAAGAGTGATGCTATTTCTGTTTTCAAAGTTTTTGTAAAGAAAGTTCAAAACAAAAAAGGCTACATGATTACTCGAATCCGAAGTGATCATGGAGGCGAATTCGTAAATTATGATTTTGAAAATTTTTGTAATGCAAATGGTTTTGATCATGAATTTTTTGTCCTAGAACTCCTCAACAAAATGGTGTTGTGGAGCGGAAGAATAGAACTCTCGGCGATATGGCCAGAGTTATGTTGAATAAATTTTTTCTTTCGAAATACTTTTGGGCAGAAGCTGTCAGTACAGCATGCCACATTTTGAATAGGGTGCTGATTCGTCCCATTACGAAGAAAACACCCTATGAGCTTTGGTTTGGAAGAACCCCCAATGTTTTTTATTTTAAAGTTTTTGGTTGTAGATGTTTTATCCTTAACACTAAAGACAACTTAGGCAAATTTGATGCCAAAGCTGACGATGGTATCTTTCTTGGTTATGCCGCCAAGAGTAAGGGATATAGAGTTTTTAATAAACGCTCACTTATTGTGGAAGAGTCAACAAATGTGACTTTTGATGAAGATAACAGTGCTGTAAGTACTCTTGATGATGACGTTGAGCCATCAACTTCTACTCAAATGAATACTTCAACCGAAACTGATTCTCTGGAGGGTTTGCCTAAGAAATTCTCTTTCAAACCTTCTCATCCAGAAAATTTAGTTATAGGAGAAGTTTTACGTGGAGTAACTACTAGATCATCACTAAGAGACTCGTTGCTAGCACTGCCTTCATTTCACAAGTAGAGCCTAAAAACATTCTGAAGCTTTTAATGATGAATTTTGGATTTCTGCTATGCAAGAAGAACTCAACCAATTCGAGAGAAGCCAAGTATGGGAACTCGTTCCTAAACCGGTTAATCACTCGATAATTGTACTAAATGGATTTTTAGAAACAAAGTAAATGAAGATGGTTCAGTCACACGTAACAAAGCTCGTCTAGTAGCTCAAGGATACAACCAAGAGGAAGGTATCGACTACGATGAGACGTATGCTCCTGTTGCTAGACTAGAATCCATTCGGATGCTTTGTGCTTTTGCTAATTTTAAAACTTTAAATTATTTCAAATGGATGTGAAAATGCTTTCTTGAATGGTTTTATTAAGGAGGAAGTTTATGTGAAACAACCTCCTGGCTTTGAAAATCACAAATTTCTCGACCACGTGTTCAAGCTAAAGAAAGCGCTTTATGGCCTCAAACAAGCCCCCAGAGCTTGGTATGAAAGGCTAAGTAGCTTCTTACTTGAGAAAGATTTTTCAAAAGGGAAAATTGATACTACACTGTTTATAAAATCTTTTAAAGACACTATTCTGTTGATTCAAATCTATGTTGATGATATCATTTTTGGCTCTACTGATGAAACCCTCTGTCAAGAATTTGCCAAGTGTATGCAGAAATTTGAGATGAGCATGATGGGAAGCTCAACTACTTTCTTGGCCTGCAAGTGAAACAAATGGCTAATGGAACTTTCATCTGTCAATCGAAGTATACCAAGGACATGCTGAAGAAGTTCGATCTTGACAACGTCAAACCAATCAGCACTCCAATGGCTACTTCAACCAAACTCGAACCAGATGAGAACGGCAAACCTGTTGATCAACGTAAGTATCGAGGTATGATAGGCAGCTTACTTTATTTAACTGCTAGTCGTCCTGATATCATGTTTAGTGTTTGCCTATGTGCTAGATATCAAGCTAATCCTAAGGAATCACACATGACCGCGGTTAAGCGTATCTTTCGATACCTTAAGGGTACGGTTACAGTGGGCCTATGGTATCCCAAGTCCACATCATTTGACCTTATTGGTTACTCTGATGCTGACTTCGCTGGATGTAAGGTCGACCGTAAAAGTACGAGCGGCACGTGTCATTTATTAGGAAAGGCTTTAGTCTCCTGGTTTAGCAAGAAGCAGAACTCTGTCGCACTATCCACAACAGAAGCTGAATACATAGCAGCTCGGCGTTGTTGTGCACAAATTCTGTGGATGAAGTAAACCCTTGAAGACTATAAGTTATCTTTCATGCATATTCCTATATTCTGTGACAACACTAGTGCCATTAATTTGACTAAGAACCCTGTCTGCCACTCACGTACTAAACACATTGAGATTAGACACCACTTTTTGCGTGATCATCAGCAAAATGGCACGATTAACTTAGAATTTATTGACACTGATCATCAGCTATTAGACTTCTTTACTAAGCCTTTATCCGAAGAGCGCTTCAATTTCCTTTGTCGTGAACTTAGAATTTTAGATGAAGCGGTCATAAATTGAAACTCACCTGCGTAAATATCGAGTATAGTATGATTCTTTTACGATGAATTTGGTATGGGTACAAGCCGAAAGGGTCCTTCTGACAACAAGGCGTAAAAGCCTAAGCGACACGGTGCACTAGTCCTCAGGACTACCGCTAGCTGGGATCCGGCCCCTGCAGCTAACCCATGGCAAATTCAAACTATTGAATTATATATTTTCTTGTTTATTATATGGTTTGTTTTGATTTATTATTGCCTATTTACTAATTTCTAAAGTTCATTCTGATATTAGTCTACCTCTCTATCTATCTGATTGATTTCATCAAGCTTTTATCCTCATTTCTAACTCTTTTTCACCACATAACCATTCTCTCTAATTTTTGGCCTGACTTATATTCTGGGACATGAACCCAGAACTCGGGCCGAACTCTGCCCCTACAAGAGTTCGGGCCGAGTTCGGTCCCATTGTTCCAGCGTCGGGGACAGCCTCCGCCGTTTGATCATTTTAGATTGTACGGTTCAGATTCCCTCCGACCAAAGAAAACCCTCTCTTTATTTTTGGGTTTTCATCTCTCTCCTTCATTCTTTCCTTCTTCTCCACCTCTCCAAACTTTCTCCTACAAACCCTAACCCTAGTTTTCTATCTAGTGTGCTCCATTCCTTCTCAAAATCAAGGGAAAGGGGTTTATCATCATTCTCTTCCACTGTTTGTTGTTGTTTTCAGGTATAACTCCTTCTTTTCTCTATCTTTTTGTGAAATGGCTCCTCGTTTGTTCAATCGTGGAAAGAGAATTCGGATCGAGGGTGTTTTCTTGTCAGATTCTCCTTCTCTCGTTGAGCAACCATTTGAACAACTACAACCACCTCATCCGTTGTTCAATCCATCTCGTCCCCACAATCCTAAGACTTATGACGACCGATTATTTATATCACTTGAAGCATCCAACGAGTGGTTTAATGATTTTCGGACTCGTCCGGTATTCACGGGGCATCCAATTAATTTTTCTATTTTCTCTCTATATGACTCTTTGTTCACGACCTTTGTCTTGATGAGTTAGTCACTGCAACTTCTGCCATCTATCGCCATGCCATCCAAATATTCTACTGCAACTTGACCTATGATGACACTCACATCTATTCAAGGGTTGCAGGTATTGATATATCTTTTGATGACTTTGACTTAGCCGAATATTGATCTACAAGAACCCACCTCTTGGAAAAAGCTTGTTGAAGCCCGGTCGTTCCGCTTTCCAGACGGAATTTCCCTTGAGAGCTTCAAGGACGATCTGTGCACCCCGTACGCACGTCCTCGCAAGCTTATGGCTAAATTTTTAAATCCATATTTTTCTGATCTTCATCGGATTATTTTCAATACTATTCTGCCAAAATCTGGCTCAACCGATGAAGTTACATATTTTGAAATCTCAGCTATGTATCATCTTCACTTCGGTATCTCATTCAATCTTCCACGTACCATGATGGACTGGATGATTAACTGTAGGAAGAAACTACGAGCCTTGGTTTTTGTATTATATCTTCCTATGGTCTTTCGTGCGTTCCGTATACCACTTGACACCTGTCCTTTCCTGCCTGCTCCTGCTTTTCTTCAGGCAGTCATCGCCTCTCCTGAGGCTTCTGAGCATTCTGATGATGAGGAGCCTGACTCCACTCCACTCGGTCAGGATGCACCTCCTCCACCTGCCACTCTTGAGTCTATTCAGACTATGCTCCAGGATCGTTTTGCTCTTGAGGACGATCGCTGGACACAGCTGGACTATCGTACTACTCTGCAGATGAGTGCCCTTGGCAACTTCTGCATGATATACGGTATTCCCTGTCTCGTCATCTGCACATTCACATGGTGTGGGATCCAGCGCGTTCGGGCCATCGCATTGATGATCCGTGGGTCATGCGTTACATGGATCCAGATGATACTTTTGTGGACCCCAGTCGCTCCTTCCCTGGTCAATCAGACACTCCTGGACCATCTCGTGCTCCGTGATGGAGATTGGCTACTATCTGCCACTGCTGCTGATGATGATGCATTTTGATTTCCAGTTATTTAGTTTTTATGTACTTGGATGTTCTAAAACTCTGGTTATGTGTTAACATTTGGTTATGCACTTTATGCTTATCGTAGTTTTATATGTTATGCTAGTGACTCATTTTGTTTATTTATATAGTTTCTTCTCTGCTTGGTGTGGTTGCATTCCTATTATTATCTACTGCGTTTCCATGTTCCTCTGCAGTCTATATTGCTAAATGCCAAAAGGAGGAGAACTATGTATATTCTGGCTGTATATATTGGAATATATTTGGTATCATATCTTTCGCTTTCGTATATCTGTGCTGTTTGTGCTTTTTGGAGATATTATACAGGTTCAATACATTATTTACGGGGGACCTATTTCTTCTAGCTCAGCACCGTTCACTGATCACGGGGGAGCTCTTATTTCTAGCTCGGCATCGATTATGGGGGAGCTATGTTGCTATGATCAACTGTGTCCAGGTATGAATGTTGAATTTACATATATTATTTTGTCAATTATCAATATTGGGGAGATTGTTGACACAAAGTCACAGTCAACCAAATATTGACAATATTGACTAAATAATATCTGTAATAATTCAATACGACACACGATGTCTGCATTAAGCTCAAGACAGAAGACAGCTCAGCTTCCGTGTCTCAGTTGATTCGAGTCTGTATTTTATACTTTCTTTGAGTCTAGACTAATGTAATCTTAGTCATGCTGAGCTCTTGAAACTTAGACTATAGCCTACCCAAAAATCTCAAGCTCCACCAAACCAGAAATTCCCAAATGGTCCCCTTTGAACCACTCTGTGCTCTGGAGACAGAGTTCGGACCGAACTCTGCCTCCACACAGAGTTTGGGCCGAACTCTGTCCCCTAGAAATCAGGAACCCTAATTTTAGGGTTAGCTGGTTGCTAGTTGTCCAACGGCCAAATATTTGAATTTTCCTACCCGAATTCTGGCCGAATTTTGCCTATAAAAATAATATAAATAGGGCATGAATTCTCCTTTCCAATCCATCCAATCTTCTCTTCTCTTCTCTCTTATAAGCTCAAATAAGCCATATCCTTCCCATCTACTAGCCACAAGCCTCCTAAGTCTCGAGAGCTCAGCATCTCTCAGTTAGGATTCTTGTGCAAGAGTCGAAGAAGTCGCTTGGACAATTCCAAGCAAATCGCCACTGCGATCCTCTGTTAGAAGTTGACGTGCTCTTCTGAAGTAAAGGCACGGGTTGTAAACTACTATTTCACAAATAGTGGATTTAATCCTGAGCTAGAGTTCTCAGGCCTGGACTAGTCCTTCACGAGGGAAACCAGGTTAAAATCGCTGTGTTTGCGTATGCTCTTTTGCTCTCTATTTATTTTCCGCACTTTACTCTGATTATTTATTGGTGAAAGAGTTATTTTTAATTGGCTATTTTTCTATATAAACTCTATTCACCCCCCTCTAGAGTTGCCAAACTGTTCTTCAACATAGACATTCAGAATCAATTAGCTGACATACTCACAAAACTTCTAGCGGAAGATCGTTTCAATTATTTACGTCGAGAATTAGGCATTTTAGATGTCAATAATATTAATTAATTTTGTTTTATTAATTATTTATTCGATACTCGATAACTATTTTCGAGACAAGCCTAAAAGAGTCTGTCTGTCACCACGACTACAGTCGAAGTGAAGCGGTACTTAAGAGTTCTCCGGTGAACCTCCGTTAGCTGGGACAGTACTCCTACAGCTAATCTGAGACAGATGTTGAGTAAAAAATATTAATTTTTAAAATAATATTAATTATTATTTTGAGATTTAAAATTACTAAACTCTGAATTAAATATTTGAAACAAATTAATGAAAAAGATGTGGCCCCCTCATTATTTTTTTTGATATATATAGCCAGGCAACCCTTGGCGAATTCGGTCCGAATTCGACCAGAGTTCGGCTGGGTATATATATGTACCAGCCAGAACCCGAGGCCCCCATCTTCTTCATTCTTCCAAACATCATCAAACAACAGCAGCTGTGCCTCCAAACCCTAGCTCTTCTCCATCATTGTTCTTCCAATCCGTGTGGAGATCTTCATCCAAACTTTGGATTCGTGCGGAGAGTTTCGTCCTCAACAGCATATCTAATTCTTGGAAGGTATAATTCCTTCTCTCCTCAACTTTTCAATTCTTAGGGTTTCTAGAATTTTGGAAAAGAATGCCTAAGTTCAATCCCTTCAAGAGAAAGAAGACCAATGCCAGTGAAGAGGCATCGTCTTCAGATCCTCATACGGATTGCCTCTTTTCTCCGGTCAATCGGACGACGGTGCATCGGACGAGTTTTACATTAAAACTTCTGACCAAGCTTTATTATGGTATGCCGTTTTCATTATGCATACTATTTGTACCGGTTCACCGATCAAATGGACTGTCTTTCTCGATCACCGCCTTTACTTTGAGGTATTAGGGTTACAATACTTTGTCACCTTACAATTTCTTATTTCTACTAATGCTATTAGATTATTCTATTGTATTTTCGTGTTAGACACTTTTACTGCGAGAACACGTGTCGGAGGGATCGATATCGAATTCAATGATGAAACATTAGCGAAAATCCTTGGTATTCCAAACGAAGGTGCCCCGCTCGATGACATCACTGATTTTGATTTCCCCGATGGTACGACTCTCGTTAGTTTCAAGAATGAGCTTTGTGGGCCCGCACGTGCTCGTCCTGGAAAGTTTAAGGCTAATAACTTGAACTTGTTTAACTACGAATTACATCGCATCATCTATTCCATTTACTTCCAAAATCCACTTCCAAAGCTGATGTCACTGCACTTGAGCTCTCTGCTCTTTATCACATTCTTAAGGGGATTCCTTTTTCTGCCTCTAAGACTATCATTCAGATGATGGGAAGATGTCAAGGAAGAGATCGCAACCTCTCTTATGCGATGATCATCCTTCACATCTTTCAGAGATTTGACATTGACCGCTCTACTTGTGCTGTTGACCCTGAACCTAAGTTTCTCAAACTCTCTCGTCGCAGCATTGCCACTGTTCCTCCACCTACTGCACCTGCTCCTCCTGTACCTACTCCCACAGCACCTGGTCCTCCTCATTCTTACCCTATGACTTTTGAGGGTATTCATTAGCACCTTTCAGACCTGCAGTCATTTTATGTTGAGACTTTCAGGGAACGTGAGTTCCGTGACGTGACTCGGTTCCAGGCTATTGCCAACTCCTTCATTGATCTGAGATTTGTGCAGACGGGTCACTCTGCTAGCTCTCTACCTCTAGACCCTTCTGTTTCTGGATACCGCATTGATGATGAGGCAATCCACTCTCTATTCCAACCAGGGAACGCCTACGATTGGTATCGTACTTCTGGTGCCACTCCTCATACTTCTGGAGCTGGTCCTTCTGGACATGATGGCGCTGCCGCTGACGATGATGATAAGGATGATAACTTTTGAGATGTTATGATTTTTGAGACTGATATTATGTCTTATGTTTACTTGGAAATGCTCTGACAATCCAAGATTTTATCAGTACTCTTATTTTAGTTATTATTAGCACTCTTTTAGTTATTATTTGTGACTTTTCATAGACATGGTTTTTATTATGCCTAAGTTTGACATATTAGTTTATTATTCAGCACTTTATTTGTTTCAGTTTTATTCTAGCAGTATCTCTCTTTATGCTTCATATTAAAACTGTCTGTGACAAATAACATGCCTGTGTTAGTTATACAATATTCTTTAACTATTTCTACTATGCCTGTGATGAATGTTTTATATATATTTTTTGTGTTTCTTTACTGTTTGTTACTTACGCATTTATTACGGGGGAGCTTTCTCTTTTGTAATTATTTTGCTAAGTGACAACGGAGGAGAAATAGATCTAACATCTTCATGCATACAGGTTATGAACAATTTCTTTTGATACATTTTTGAAGTGATCCATACTTAGATGTTATATCGGCAAGGTTTGTCAATTATCAAAATGGGGAAGATTGTTGGCCCATTGGTCATGGTCAAACCTGATTTTAATAATTGATCAAACTCTGTCTTGATATAAATGCAAGTCAATTCAGATGTTTACCTATGACGTTTTGGACACTGCTCAACGATGGATATCAACTACGTTCAAGATTGAAGCCGTTTGCCATTCAGAATGTATTTCCTTCAAAGCAATGTAATTTTTCATTTTATTGAGTCTAGGAATACATTGTACACCGAGTCGTACTGGTAAATAGGCTATCCGAAATTGTTTTTCAAAACCAACATATTCTATTACAAATGACCTATGTTTTTGAAAAATATCATTTTTACAAAAAGCTTCTAAAGGAGTTTTCAAAAAGCTAAATTGATTTTTCTCAAAATAAACTGGCAGAACCCTAGCATAACTCGGCAGAGTTCGGCCAGAGTTCGGCCAAGTGAAACGTTAGTGAACGTTTAATATTTGAACTTGGTCACCCTTCAGTTGCGGTTTGTTACAAAGAGTTCTGTCCGAATTCTATCTGAATTCTGTCAGAGTTCTGTCTTTGGAAAAGTATAAATAGGGAAGTATTTCGATTATTTCAAATCACCAATTCATTTTCAATCTCTTCTCTTCTTAAGCTTACATTATTCCAAAGAGTTCTAAAAAGCTTTCATTTTTAAATCCCAAGTCAGTTTACAATCCTCTAGTCGATTTGCCAGTACGGTACGGTCTAGAAGTTTCAGAGTGATTGTAATCAAAGGCTTGATAGAAGATACAACTCTTCACAATTGAAGTTGGTCGAGTTCTTCGTATCAAAGCTCGCGTCTATAGAAGTTGCAAGGACTTCGTATGAAAACTTGCATAATTTTCCAATAGTGGATTCAACTGGAAGCTAGAGTTCTTCCGACTGGACTAGTCCTCACAAGAGGAAAACCAGTATAAATCTCGGCGTTTGCGTTTGCCTTCTGATCACTTTAATTTCTATCATTTACTTTGTGATTATTTTTATATCTGTGATCTAACTGCTACAAGATTTTTAATTAGCAATATTTTGCTGTCTACTCTATTCACCCCCCTCTAGAGTATTCTGCTTTACGATTTCGTTCTTACATGCCGACCACATGATAATTTTCATCTGGTGGGGGTCAACCCTACTGGTGCCCTTGGACCACACGGTCCTATGGTCAAGCTTTGAGGAGAGGTACATTAAAATATGCTTGGGGTCTAGGGGTGCTACCCTATATTCTGCGGAAAGCCTCCAGCTGGCAATAACCTCCTTAACTCGGTCAACTTTCGGGCAGCCGGAGGAAAATTTGAGGACGATGGTGTGGAGGAAGGTGGAAGTGAGGGAGGACAGTTCCTGCTCTGAGAAGGGGACTTTAGGCACCGGGGACTCCGAAGTGTACACAACATCGGGAAGCGGGACGTCATTGAATAAAATTCCCTTCTTAGCGATACTGTCGGGGCGCAGCTTGTCGGCATAAGAAGGTTGCGGGACACTTGCAGAAGAGGGGATATCCAGAACGCCGCCGCTGGGAGCCATGACAGGGGAAGTCAGGGAGGGCAGAGCAACTTGCATCATTAAAGCGGGTCTGGGCGGGGGCTCCGGGGCCGTTGAGAAGGAGGAAGAGCGGAAGGATGAGGGCAGGACGGAAGGTAGGTGGAACTCGCCAACAAGGAGGGATGCCCGTACAGGGTGATCGGGTCCCGCAGACTGGCCCCAAAGGCAAGGAGGTTCGCCGGGAGCTCGCGGCTGGTGGCAGATGATGAACCCTGATTCGGAGGAAAGTCGATATCCAAGCCGTACGTCGCAAGTAATAGGGCCTGCACTAGCTTGGGCTACCGAGAAGGTCGAAGGGAGGGCAATCACGGGGGCGGGCAGAGCGCCAGCGATGGACGCGAGCCTAGCGGCCGACGAGACGGTTGGATACTCAACAAGAGAAGGCGACGGAATCCCCGGAAAGGAGCCCGGCTCAGGAGTAGTGGGCCATGCGCCTAAGGCGATGGGAAGGGGCCTCGCGCTCGAAGAACGAAGCAAGTGCCAAGCACTCGGGTCCTTGAGAATAGGGTATGCGCCCAAGGCCGCTGGAAGGGAGCATGCGTCCAAGGCCGCTTGAAGGGGCCATGTGCTCGAATGTGGCTTGGGGGGTCCAACGGTGCCCGCCTGATGGAGGAAGGGGCATGCGCCCACTCGGGAAGGGCCTGCATATGAGCCCACCCTAGCCGAACCATATGTGCCCGCTTCCGTGCCAAATGTGCCTTCGAAAGAAGGCTGAGGGTGACATGGGGCTGTGCCCACAAGGACGGACTGCCATATGCGCCTACAAGCTCAGGGGCGCATAGCAGCGCGACCCCCGGCCTTGAGGTGGCCCGTTCAAACGAGGAGAGCGTGAGATTCAAAATTGAATCCAAAGGCAGGATCTGATCCGCGCCTACCGAACCCGAGGCAGACCGATGGGACGGCAAGCTGGGGTCTGCCGACTTCTCCAGGGAGGCGAGGGAGGGATGCGGCGCACCACCGTGGCGTTGGCCTGGGCCAAGCGGCACTCTGACAATGACGGTAGGAGAATGAACGTGGAAACTCGGTAGTGACGAAGGAGGTGGAGGAGAGGGCAGACGGAGCGCGTGGGTGACGAGGGAAGGAGGAGGAGGAGGAGAAGGATGGGGAAGGCCACTGCGGCCAAAGGAAGAGGATGTGTGGGTGGAGCCGAGGAGAAGAGGACGAGGAAGATCCGAGAATAGCGATGAGGTCCGGTGGGTGCCCACACGGCCGCTCCCGAGGGAGAGCCTCCATGCAGAGAATGGGGGAGGAAATGGGAGGGAGGGAGGAGGCGGGCGGCCTCCG
This sequence comes from Iris pallida, assembly GCA_029216955.1. NCBI lineage: Eukaryota > Viridiplantae > Streptophyta > Magnoliopsida > Asparagales > Iridaceae > Iris > Iris pallida. The sequence continues at coordinate 24,933 of JANAVB010010849.1, forward strand.
GCCGGCCTAGATGGAGCCGGAGGGGGTGGCCGGAGCACACAAAGCTGAGGGCAGGGGGGAGCGCATTCTCAGATTCTAATATGTAATATTTGCACTTTATATACGATCCATATATATATGGATCGTGTATATATATGGTAAGTAAGAACTGTAAGTGACTAAGTAATTTAGAGCACAAGATGGTTGTATAATCGGCTTGGTGTTGTACACGACTAAGTTACAGGATTTGCACACGAGTAAACTAATAGGAATAATCACATAACCACTTCTACTCCCCCATCCCCAATCAATATACAAGAATCCATTCAAGTTTATGTTATGTACCACAATGATTAGTTTGCACAAGAAGATCATGTGAGCACACGAGAGTACATGAGAGCACATGATTTGTATACGAATAACACGAATACAAGGATTACACGATGCTCATGATAATGTTCACGAACATGAAATACCCAATGTATCCGCTGAGGGGATAACATCGCATGAAAATATCCATATGGTACTAATCCATGATAACAAGTATCAACATCAAGTAAAGTAGTCTAGAGCAAGAATATAAGTCATAACAAGTATGAAACGATCAGAGAATGTACTCGCCTAATATCCTGAACGACTGATGAGAATAGATGTCCGTACAGGAGTAACTGAGTCCTATTTAAAGCAACATAGGTTACAATGTGTTCAAGAGGTAATAAATGAAGTTTACAATGCATTTTAAATGATTCTAGTTCGTTCTAGGTCAAAGACAACTCTTGGTCAACTCTGGTCAACAATCTAGTCAAACTAGGTCAACTCTAGTCAAACTAGTCTACTAGTCTAGGGTTTAGTCAAACTCAAGTCTATAAGATCAATTTGGCCTATAGGGGTCAAATATAGTCTAATATAGGAAATTATACAACATATAGCATATATACTATACCTATATATATAGCTAGATATTATATAGGACATAATTTCCAGTTTACAAATATATTTCTTATCTTTCATGTACATTTCTTACAGCACTTCATGTATCTTATTCTATTGCTTGTTATACATTTCCTGCCATGATATGAACTGTTTGAGCGATATGTGCTCGTTTCTGTCCTGAATGGACCTGTTAAAAATATTATAGATGACACTCAGAAGTTCTGCCCTACTTACTCTGGAGCCCATCTAGACGACACTTGTGAGTTGGACCCATAGGAGGATCCAGCTCTAGCTGAGGACATTATCCCTATTGTCTAGGCTAGATAGCGAGTCAGTTTATCTTATTTCATTATGTCATTTGTGTTTGACTTCTGAGTTGTATTATTTGGATGTTTGAGATGTTTGGTGTCGTTTAGACACTTACACTTATTTTCTTCTGTTTGTATTTCTTTTATGAGATTTTATATATATCTTATCGTACTATTCCTATATTAGATTTGTGATTGAGTTGTACCTTCTGTATTATCCTCCGTTTGGAGAGTATATCTTGTACAGGTATATTTATACTATGTTAGATGTATGTGACCTAGGATCGCGTTCTACCGCCGACACTGCGGCGTAGGCTGAACGTACCCACTTCTCGTGCCCCTACACTGGATGTGGGTCGTGACAATACACAACGCATCAATAACAAATCAACTCATTGCACTTGATGCAACAAACATCACACGAGTTTTTCTATATTTATGCAACCAACATCTCTCATATTGACTTGCTGTATTTATGCAACAAATATCTCAAGTGTCATTCACGACTTGCTATACTGGACGCAACAAATATTTCAAGGCTCGTTGCATTTGATGCAACAAACATTTCATGACTTTTCTCGACAACATTATGTAAATTTTGAAACATTTGCGGCAAAACACGCAACGTTATGTAGACTTATTGTATGGAACATCCAGTGTGGCATCGAGTAGAGTCAAGAGTCATTTTATCGCGGAAAGCAACTTAGAATTCAAACAAAATAAAAATGTCCTAAGAAAATTGAACCTAAAGCTCTGATACCACTTTGTCACGCCTCGACGACCTAAATTGATTGTCCTTGCATCGATTCAGCCGAATTGGGCATCCTCGCTGGGACGTGATGTCGTACAAGTCTGGATTTGCACTCGTACAGGACAAAAAGAATTTTTTTCAAATGGCTATCTCAAATCACAATATTTTATAGAGAACGAAGCAGTCATATAGAAGTTTCACAGAGTATATGAAACAATCTCTTTATTGAATAAGCAGCAGAATTATAAAGGTTTGCATGAGCCTAAATGAATATGCCAAATTTCTTACAATACTCATGATCTATCTTGCCCGCAAAGGATCTCGACGTTCCATACATCATTGTAGGACCATTGAGCACCTCGAGAGGGGGGATAAATAGAGTGTGTGCATGTGCATTAAAAATAATCACCAATTAAAAATTATCTAGAACTTATATACTAGGTGTAGAAGCATAAAATTAGCACAGTAGTTACAGAAGCAGATAAGTCGTCTGACGCACATGAGACTTATAAATTTCTTTGCACTTCAAAATTCGTTATATAAAAAGACAGTACATAAAGGAAATTTCTTTATTAGAATTATGTTTACAAAAGATTTATTACAGACTCTTCATGGTTACATATAAAGACTAAATACTAAAGCACAGACCACAAAATGTGTGGTCTTCAGAAACGCGCTGACTTCAGCAGCCCGTAGACCCCAAAGCTGCAGCAGTGTCAGAGCGAATCACTTCCCCGACAGAGCGAGCCATTTCCTAGTCAGACGTAGAGGAGCTCCAATATGGCAAATAAAGTAAGAATACAGCTTCTGTACGATGCTCACAGCACTACCTACGGCTCTTCCATCATAACAGGACGGACAGCTCCCCCCACTCTAATAGGGCTAATGAAGCCATTATTGAGTAGGGCAGAGCACAACCTCTGGCTCTTCGGGTTGGCAGTCAATGCAAACAAGGTAGCTTGGACCTCGAAGACCTCCAAGATGTTGTTCATGTTCGAACCCCTTATGGCAAAGGCTCAAGTACTTCTCGAAACCCCGTAGTTGTTCTTCTGCAAAGCCACAATTTTTTTGAACGAAGAGACCTAAAACCAACAATCGAATTATGCAAGGCCTATGGCCGTCCAAAGCTAAGTCGGGGTCACGTATGACAGGGGAATGAATGAAAACTTGAGCAAGGTCTCACCCGAAAGGTCCTCTTTATATAGGTTGTTTGGTCCAACCCACATGACACGTGGTAGTCGCTCAAAGAACTCCGAAATAATAGGATGAACCTCGGACTCAGCATAATGAATCTCATTTAATAGATTCATTTAGCTAAGCTTTTTAGTCACCGCTTCTCGAGCCCCCCAAAGTGGCAGCAATTAAATAGGTGTTGACTCAGCCATTCAAAGACAGTCATTTCCTTAGGAGGACAGCGACTTAGATGCTTTGTAAAAGTGCAGCTCTCATAGCTGCCCAGACACGGATCCCCTTCAACGGCTTTGTCAACAACTTTGATGCTTCATAAAAGCACAGATCTCATAGTTGCCTAGACGTGCAGCCCCTTCAACGGCTCCATCAGCAACTTCGACGCGTCATAGTTACCCAGACGCACAACCCATTCAACGGCTCGGTCAGCAACTTTGACGCTTCGTAAAAGCACAACCCTCATAGCTGCCCAGACACGTAGCCCTTTCAACGGCTCTGTCAGCAACTTCGATGCTTCGTAAAAGCGTAGCTCTCATAAGCTGCCCAGACGTGCAGCCCCTTCAACGGCTCCATTAGCAACTTCGACGCTTTGTAAAAGCACAACTCTCATAGCTGCCCAGACGCACAGCCCCTTCAACAACGCAACTTCGACGCTTCGTAAAAGTGCATCTCTCATAGTTGCCTAGAAGCACAGTCCTTTCAACGGCTCCTTTATTTGACCCCTCAGAGCTTCTCAAAAGTGCAGTGACTTCGTTGCCTCAAGAGCACAGTCTCCTTATCGCCCGAAAGCGCCATGACTTTGTCGTCTCAAGAGCATGGTCTCTTCGTCGTCCAAAAGTGCAGTAACTTCATCGCCTAAAGAGCAATCTCCGCATCGCCTAAAAGTGTAGTGACTTCGTCGCCTCTATAATAGCTCCTCTTCGCCCAAGAGTGCAGTGGCTTGAACACTCTCAAAAGTGCAGCTCCTATAATACACAGCCCCCCTATAATGTGGTATCATGCTACATAGATAGTATGGCAGCTGTACCTTTTCAGATACAATCAAATCGGGTTTATTTAAACCACCACCACCACCACCACTGAGATAGAGTCAGATTCAGTTTATTTAAACTATTGTATCTTTTTAGTTACAATCAAATTCGATTATGTTTAATCCCTTCGCTCTTGATATGAGATCGAACTCCATTTTATTTAAATAATCATTATCTCGATATAAGCAAAATTCAGTCGGTTTTATCTGAGCAAAGTCATCGAGCAATTGGCACACGCCATGTGTTAATCAATCCTATTGATGAACGATGACAACTGTTCAGGATGTTAATCATGAAGAATTCTAAATAACAACCATGTGTCAGCTCAACAATATCCTTTACAGAGCAGTTACAAACGAATATTACCCAAAATCTCGCTTGCATAGCGCTCTTGTACGCCGAAAACCTTATGCACATCGTACATGTGCTTGCCTATAAATAGAAGATTTTTTTTTCTTCGTTCAAGAGAGCCTCAACATCTTCTTGATTGGCAACCCCAAGTTCTACTCACAAATATCAGAAAGTTAGAGCAAGTTCAATTCATCGTCAGATCGTCAACGGAGTAAAGGAGCCGCTACACTGCTTGATCTCTACTGTCACATTTTTTAGATTTTTTTACTTAGATCTCCTGTTTAGGAATCTCTTGTACTCTTTTCATGTTTAATATATCAAAAGTTCCTATAACTTTTGTCATGGAAACAAGATGGCGACTCTGCTGGAGACTTCCTTCTCCTCCGATGAGAAGGTGGTGACACAGTCCAACGATAACTTGCTGGGGTCTTCTCAAAAGATGTTGGTCGTACGTTTTGACCAACAAGGTTTTGAAGATCTCCTCTCTGAAGAGAAGTCGAGCCCTTCAAAGTGGTTCATTAATTCGAAGAAGACTCCACATACTTAGGTGCCCAAGACTGCTGCGATAAGCAGCAAGAAGAAGGAGGACGCGCTCCAGAACCCTCTGAACGACGAAGCATCGAAGACACAATCGACCACTGCTGCTGTACTTCCTCGGCCAACTCTCGTTGAGGAAAAGCATAGCGAGAAGATTATCTCTTGTTCTGCAGGCTTGATAAAGGCACAACACAGGAAGACATGCGCAACTTCCCACATGCGTACGAAGATAACTGCGCAGGCAAGAACTTCTATCTTTGACAAAATTGCCTACCCATCGGGTAAGGCGATGTTGGACTCTGAACGTTACTGTAAGCCCCCTAATTTCTTAGATTTTATTTTTAATTATTTTATATGGTTATTTTAAATATTAAAGTTAATAATGACTATGATAGTTGTTTACCGTAGCTTTGACTTTTGAAGCACTACAAATATTGTTTTCTCAAATCCAATTCCATACTAGAATTCTAGACTCGTCCACCTTCAGTTGATATATCATGTTCCATCCAAATTTGCTTTTCAATATTCTTTTGGCTTCGCACAATTTTGGGACAACTTAGGCCATTCGATCATCTTTCGTAATTCTAGGCCCAACTTCTAAATTGATTTCGGGACTTGATATAGATCGAAACCTTATGACCCAATATATGGATTTTAATCCATTTTTAGTCTACAATGCACATGTTTAGTGTGTACCATCCAATTGACTTCCCATGTGCTACTTATTTGCATATGGCACATGAGACTCATTAAATTGATTTTCGGGTCAAATTTGACAAGTAATGCTACTCGGACCCTAACCTAGTCAACCCTACTAGTTAGAGCCTAACTAGGAGTACCAAAACCAATTATACATATAATTAAGGGAATTTTAAGGATTAAATTTCAGCCATATGCAATATTCCCTTATATCTTCAACTTGGTCAAACAACTATCCAAAATAGGAAACCTATTACTAATAATATAATTTGAAGAACCAAATCATATCCAAATTAGATCAAACCAAAGCCCATGCCCTAACAATATAAATACAACCCAACCCTAACCTTTTCCTCTCTCTTCATAACCACCAACATCCTATGTAGCCCCTACTTGCACGCGGCCACAACATTCCAACCCGAAACCCTAGCCAACCCCTATTTCTTCACAAAATAGGATTTCTCCTTAATTCCTGCACCAACCGCCACCAATCTTGTGACCCCCTCGATGTTCTCTTCCACCCTAAAAATTTTAGGAGCAACCTTGCAGCCATTAGAGAGGTACACGACGTGCTACTTGGGCTGAAACTCTGCCAAATCGAAGTCTGAAACGTCACAGCAGGTTAGTCGACTTGTAGATGATGTTTCACCATCTTTTTCTCATCCATTTCTTCTTAAACCAAATTTGAGAGTTACCTTTGTGTGTCTAATCCAACATCTGGTCGCCGGATCCCCTAGTTCTAAGTGGTTTTCCTGTGGCACCGATTCTATGACAGGGTGTCCAGAACTGATGAATTTTGTTGCAGGCTACTTTTCGTACATCTAAGGTCACTTTCTAACCATTCTATATTTTATTCAGAATTGAGACGTCGATACCTTTCCGAATCATTTTTGAAAGTTAGGTTTTGCATCCGTTTACTATTTTTAAAATTTTATGACATTTGTCGTGTCACCGAATTCCGAAAATTTTTGTTTTCCTTGTGTCCAAAAGTGTCAAAACTCCATGAATCCATATTAAACTTTATGTTGTACAAGGTTTAACATTATAAATACTATTTTATCTAATTTTTGAAATTTTTACAGAATTTAGTAACTTTATTTTATCAATGTTTCGAAACTAAATTAGTTGGTCGAATTGAGGAAGTCATATGTTGCATTGATATAAGACCACTTGTGAAATAATTTTCCTATTAAAAATATGGTTATAGCAATATATAAATATTTATATTTTTAGAATTTAAAAATATTATTTTGTTATAATTGTAAAGTATTTACGAGAGAATTTGATACCTTATGTACTTATATAATAGATGCAGTGTAGTAACAACGTTATGGCAACTAGGATACGTCGATACTCATATAATTTAGGTATGTTATGTTGATATAGAATATTAAATATAATGTATTATTATAGGTGATCTTGGAAGGACCGACAGGGACACCGGAGTTGGTCAGGCCTATCCGCAGACAGCAGTTACAGGCAAGCGTGCCTTGCCTTCGTTACAGATCTTTATTTTCTTTTTTGTTGTTTCTTTTTTATTAACATTACATGACGTAGGACGTCGATACTTAGTGTTCGTTTATATATGGGTACCAATATCATAATAGTAACGTCGAGTATTGACATTAGGCATTACGTACATACTGATGTGTTTATTGTCACAATTGACCATAGGACACCGACACATTCATGATATGAGATTTACATGACTATTCGTGGTATCGACCTCGTGTTAGGATTCTGGATTTCTTTATTAGTATTGCTTTTACTTTCAAGATGATTGTACAAACTTGACATTGCTAGATTCTAGACATGGGCATTGGGGAGAACATGACTACAATATCAGACCTATTGTCGTGTAGCCCATTTAGTGACCTTTATCTATGTAGCAGAGTAAAGGATTATTATTGTCGAGAATTAATTGCCCTTGGTGCCACGACACAGGTACTGGGGACAATATCCTGCTGAGGTGCTATTGAGCCTTAGTGGAAGGGGTCTGGTATTCTAGAAAAGTACCTTAAAAGCATACCACGTAGACGGATACAAAAGATTGTCGTAGTTCATATTTTTATTTCTGTACCTTGGCATGTATATTATGCATCTTGCTAGTCCCCTGAGGACCTGCCTATTTCTCAGGCTTAGACGAAGCTGAAAACTACCCAGAGGTTTACGGTTCGAAAGCTGAGACCGGAGGTTGTACCAGCACAGAAGGACGAGATAGTGCCAGAGAACTTCTCGTGATCATATTACCTTCATATTTAGTCTTGCTACATTATTTTCTTTTCTTTTCATTAGACTGGTAGTTGATTTTTACTTTGTTTCTATCTTTGTGGTTTCAGGATGTTTTACCCGCACAGACTTCATTACTTTTATTGCAGGATATTTGAGACATTTTCTTATTTATGCTTTATCTCTTTGTGGACTACGTGGATGTGATTAGATGTATATACCTGTGGACTGTGTTGTATTTTTGGGTATTATCATGATTTACAGCTTAAGTATTTCGCTAATGGGCTTGTTGTGTAGCTTGGCCCATTGGTGAAGTGCTGCTGGCATGTATTCGTATACCTGGTTCTACGTATTTTGGGACTAGGGTGTTACATATTTTTGTGGTGCCCATGCAGGTCAGTAATCACGTCGGTATCGTGTGTATATATATACACATACACGATATATAAGGGGGGATCGGGTTCAGCTTGTGGCTGATTACTTTTTGTTTTCCTTATATATATATATATATATATTTTATATATATATATATATATATATATAATATATATATAGATATATAGATACTTGTATATTTATATATATATATATATATATATATATATAGATATATATATATATAATAGAGTTATATATATATATATATATATATATATATATATATATATATATAACTCTATTATATATATATATATATATATATATATATATATATATATATATATATATATAACTCTATTATGTATCTATATCTACATATAGTACACATATAATTGTTTTCCTATTTTAAGATGATAGTTATATGTACATAAAAATATACAAGTAATATCTACCCAAAATATTAATCAAGCACATATTTCTAATCTATATAATTACTTTTATTGATAGGGAAATTTATTTTAAAAATAATACACTTATTAGTGTATTTAGTTATAGGTACACAACACGTATATATAAAAATCCCAAAAAAAAACCCCAAAGATATTTAAGAAGATTTTACGATATTTTCAAATAAAATATTATTTCAACAGCGACAACATATTTAATGTACAAATATATGTATTAACCATTTATAAAACCACTTGTTAAATAAATTACCACTATAATTATATATATACAATATATCCTTATATGGACTTCTTTGGACACACTATATGATTACTTGTGTTTGGGTTTGGTTCAGGTCAAGTCAGGGCCAATTAGGTACAACCAGGTTTCCTATAGTCACACTCACTTTTACTAATTAAGGGTATTCTAGTCATTATGTGCTAATTTGGTTTTTTATTTATTTAAATTGATGGTGTTTGGCTTTGATTGGTGTTTTGGTAGTAGAAGGTGGTATCACCTTAGTCAACCTTGATTAGAAGCCTAATAATGTAATTAGATTTGTTATTGACTTTTTAATTTTAATTTATAATTATTGTCTATTTTAAGAATCATTTAATTTATTTTTAAGTTATTTTTATATTAAGCCTTTAAGCCTTTTTGTCAATGGGCCTTTTTAGCACTTGAGGAGTGCTGGCCCATGAATACCCTAACCCTAATCCCCCATGACTTGGCCGACCAAACACAGCAGCCGCCCCCTTTTTTATTTGTGTGAAACTAGTAGCCGTCACAAATTCAAAACCCTATTTTTTCTCTTCTCCTCCAAAAGTCCTATTCTCTCGTTTCTCACCCAAATCCTTCCAAATGAAGCGCGTTGTGACCGTTTAGAGGAGAGGAACCTGCTGGAGACTTGCTAGTGAGTGATCGGAGGCGTTTGACCGGAGGGAATCGGCAATCGATGTGTTTGAGAGGCTTGTTTCATTGAGTTTTGACACTCAAAAGGTAAATCTCTCTAAACACTTGTTAATTCCATTTTTTTTCGTAGATGAATTCATATAGGTACCCCAGACCAATTCATGAAGTTTGGTAGGTTTGTAATTATGTTTGATAGCCGTATCGGACACGTGTCGGTCCTGTGGAACACGTGTTAGACGAAATGCCACTAAGAACTAAAAATTGATATTTTTTGATTCTGTTTTCACAAATTCCTTGCTAATATTATTTGTAATAACTTTCG
>JANAVB010010849.1:37500-75208 GCA_029216955.1 Iris pallida
TAATCTCATATTTTTGTATTGGAGATGTGTTCTATAGTATCTCATATATATATATATATTAGTGTAGTGAGTGAGTTCTTGATATATTATGTTATATACTTGTGTTCTTTTGTCTCAAACTACCCAAATCCGTCATGATTTTTATCCACGTTTTAATTTCAGCCCTAACTTAGAAATGTCATAACTTTTAGCTCAAAGCGGTTTAATCTTCCTTTTTTTAAAAGAAGCGTATTGATGTTAGCTTTCCAAAAAAATATTAATAGGCCTAATTCTTTCTGTAACTTTCTAGAGAATTATTTGAGTGTCAGCTGTACGAAGACAAATGCGCTCTCGGTGTTTCGCGATTCCGGGAGTTTCTGGAAACGAAAACGCGATCCGTTTGAAGTTTCGGAAAGCTAACACATAGATCTATAACATACTTTAATTCTAGATTTTACTTTATGCTGAGATGGTACGGTATTGATTATTAGTAGGAGTTACTATTCGGCATATGCATTTTGTGCACCCTTGTGTGTAATATAATGTTCTATTTGATTTAACCCATGTTAATGTATATACATTATATAATTAAATAGAGAATTCAAGCATGAGTAAATATTTAAATAAATGATGTATGAGGTATAAGTATCCTATCTAATGTAGGCATGTATAAGTATAGCTTGTAATGAATATGTAGGTTCCATAGTATGTAATGTATGGTGCATATAGTAGTGCAAGAGAATAAATGAATGATGAATGAATGCAAGCATGAATGTAATGTAATAATAGATGTAATGTATGCAATATACAAGTTAATGAGATGTAATATTCTATGTTAACACAAATCCTATATTACCTCATGTACCCCTTACACTATGTAGACACTATCACACTTGACACTTTGTTCACTTACACTTTGATACTCTTTGATATGTATACACTATGTATGCCCATTTAACCCTTACTTGCCCCTTTGCCATGTTCACATACACACACATAGCCTCTTAAATAAGTATTTATGAATACAGTTAACTAGCCATGTATGTATATTATATATATGTTAGCATATTGTGTTGTAATATATAAGTTTATATAACCATTTGAAATGACATGATTATAGACCTAATGTTGAATACCAATATATACATGTGTATATATGTGTAGACATATATAGTTTAAAGTAATAGATTACCTAGTGTATATCCAATATGAATTCTTGGCTATTTGAGTATTGAATAATTGTATGCTATATAGAGTTGGGTGTATGTTCGCTTGTATAGCCTTGTATTGATGTGTGCTTGCTAGAATAGTCTTGGTTAGGCCTAGTAAGACTTGCTGGGTTAGGACATGACCTAGTTTGACTAGTACAGTTGACCAGAGTTGACCAAGGGTTGACTTTGGCCTAGTTTGACCTAGATTCATGTATAATGCATTATAGTGCTTTATATTACCCTTCTGGACATGTTGTGACTTGTGCTGTTCTAATTAGGAGCCAGACACCTCTCCTCGGACAGTATCTTTATCTTGGACATTCAGGTATCAGGCGAGTATATTCTCTGATCATTTCATATCCTGCTTAGAATTATATTCCTGCTTTAGATTACTATACTTGATGCTGTTACGACATTATCACGGATTAGTACTATACGGATCTTTTCATGCGATGTTATCCCCCTCGGGATCATTGGGTACATTATGTCATGTGCGTTTCACTTTCATCATGTACACCTGTGCTTTCACCATACATGTACACTCTTGTGAACCATGTACTCTCATGTTCACAGAGCCTTCATGTATACTATCATGTGTACCCTTTTAAGGGCCCCATGTGATATCATGTACAATAACATAACCTGCTTAGATCCTTGTGTACTGATTGGGGAAAACAAGGGAGTGCTAGTAGTCATGTGAACAATTCTTTAGTACTGTAGATCATGTACAACTCTTTAGTGTAGATCATGTACAAATCTGTTCCATTCACATGTGCTATCATGTACTCTACATCACTAGCCACTATTAGTTCTCTATTTATAGTAGATATTTCTATTACTGTTCTCTCTCTGTTTACATACTGTATTTCTTCAGATCTTATATCTTACTTTACTGTATGATTATATTTTCTAACCTGCTATGAACTGTTGAGATGTAATGTGCTCGCTCCTGTCTTGACTGGACCTGTTGATAAATTTTACAGATAGCCTGGGATTGCCTGCTAGCCTAGAGGAGACACAGTAGAGGTTGTTTAGATAGTTATTTCATTTTGTTTGGAGTTGTATTTACTTGTGGATTACTGTATTTGAGTTTTGAGATGTATTTCTGGTATTATGTAACTCAGACACTTAGACTTCTATCTCATGTATCTCTTTTGGATTTCATGTTTATCTATCTTTATCATTCTACCTTAGATTGTGATTGAGTTGTACCTCTGTGTTGGCCTCCTTATGGAGAGTATTCATATTATGCTAGTTATAGTTCATGACTTAGAACAACGTTCTACTGCCGACACTGCGGCGTAGGCTAGGCGTTGTTACGTACTCGTACCCTCACGGTGGGTGCGGGTTGTGACATATATATATATATATTTATTTATATATATATATATATATATATATATATATATATATATATATAATTGTTTGCTTGTGAAAGTAACATAGGGAGTATTGAGTCAGTTTAGGATTGACCCAATGAGCCTAGAATGGCCGAGTCGACCGACAAGTTGACAAAGTTAACAAAAGTCAACATTGGGTCAAAATTAATCCAAATCGACTCAAACGAACTTAGAATAACTGGGAAACTTGTGCTTGACCTAAAAATTAGTAAACGGACTAGTTGACTAGGTTTGACGAGAGTTGACCAGGTTTGACAAGAGTTGACCAAGGTTGACTTTAACCTGGAAGGACCTAGAATCATGTAGAATTGCATTGTAGACCTTTATTATGATATTTTAGACCATGTTGTGACTTATGGTTATTTTAAATAGGATTACATCACTCCAGTTCAGTTACACTTCCTCATCAGCAGCTTGGATTATCATACGAGTACATTCTCTGACCGTTTCATACTTGTTTGGACATATTCACTTGTTATAAACTAGTTTACTTGATGTTGTCATGATGTTATCACGGATTAGTACTATATGTATCTCGTCACGTGACGTTATCCCCTGGGATACATCGGATATATTATGCTCATGTACTTTATCATGTGCATCGTCTACTCTTTGTATTCGTATTTATTTATGTATACTCATGTAACATTCATGTACACTCATGATCATGTGAGCTTTTCATGTATAAACCAGTTGTTTCATATGGACTGATACTCCATGTGAGACACTACCTTTCATGTGCAATAACATAACCTGGACAGGTCCTTGTGTACTGATTCGGACAGGAGGAGTATTTATTTGGTTATGTGATCTACACCATTATCATGTGCAACTCTAAATTAGATTTAAGTTATGTATAACCTGTCATGCCCCAGAACTAGAATACTGGAGAATGGGGGACAGACACAGCCAGCTACGTACATTGAAGTATAATCTACCTCGATATACGGTCACGGCTGTCAAGATACATGAGGGTTTATCTAGAAGCCAACAGTCTCTTATGGTCATGAACAAGCCTAGTGTCTCAATCTCAACAAGCAAGTAATTGTTACAAGATGTAAGATCATTAGACATACAAAGTAAGTCATCCCAAACATTACATATTCAGATGATCGTGAAGCTAGTCATACAAAATACGAACACTAGCAAGAGTTTAAGTCATACATGATCAATCCTAGGATTTGTCAACCATGTAACAGCCCGTAGGTACCCAAAAATTAAAGTTTCAATACGAGCGAGCAAAAAATGCCTACGACGCACGTTGCGCGCTAGCACGGCGCACGTTGTGCGACAGCACGTTGTGCGGCGCGCAAGTGGCCTGCACGCACGAGCAAAAAAATGCCCACGGTGCACGTTACATGCAAGCACGGCGCGCAGCGCACGGCAGCGAAGACTGCGTGCGGCACTGTTCATTGTCCCGACAGCACCATAAGGTGTGGGGAACCCATGAACACAAAAATGACATAACTTCCTCATACGAAGTTGAAATCATGCGGTTGAAAAGCCAAAATTGGGTAGAATTGAATTACCTACAACATGGAAACATTAGATCTCGAAAATAACCAAGTTTCAGAGATCAAAACCAAGAAAAATAAAAAATTTACAAACTTAGATCTACAAGAATCCATCCATCAAACCCAAAAATGTCAAGTTCTAAAGAGGCTTAGAATCAAGTAATGAAGAGAATAGAACAATAAAACTTGAGATCCATCATGAAGGAAGTTGCACTTGCCTAGGGCTTGGTATGTGAGAGGAGTAAATGAAGAAGATGATGAAGTAAATATAGATAATGGAGGAGAGAGAAGGAGTTAGTTTTTATACAAACTCTCTCTATCTCAAATCAAAACAAACCAAGCCAAGTCAAATTGAACCAAACCAAATGAAAATAAACTAAGTTAAGATTAAATCATGACTAGGCTAAGCAAGACAAGTCTCATTACGGTCCACTGACAAATGTCAGAAATCTGTATATGTATACTGAAAGTACGTACAACAAAAAACGAGAGTGACAACTCTACCCACCTTAAAAGAATTTTGTCCTCAAAATTTAATAAAGAGGCTAGAGGTGTCGGGGCAAGCTATACTAATACTGGCAATCTATGACTAGCAGTCAACTAAGCAATCATTCATGCAAGCATGGAAGTAAAAGCATAAGGCATAAGGAAGATATTATACCTTATGAGTCAGACAGGTGGGGATATCACGACCGGATATCATGCTCACATTCCCAGGTTGACTCACCCAAAGAGCGATGACCCCAAGCAATACGGACTAAACTAATATTCTTATTCTTGAGTATCTTCTCCCTTCTGTCCAATATGGATATGGGCCTCTCCTTGTACGAAAGGCTGGTACCAATAACTAATTCTCAATGATCAAGGATATGGCTCAGATCCAAAATGTACCATAGCAATTGGGATACATGGAAGACATCATGTACCTTACGTAATGACGACGGAAGAGCAAGACGATAGGACACATCACCTACTAGCTCAAGAATATCGAACGCCCTATATATCTAGGATTAATCTTTCCCCGTACGTCGAATCGAATGACGCCACGGGTTGGCGAGATTCTAAGGAATACGTGGTCGCCGATAGAAAACTCAAGAGGGCACCGATGAGAATTGGCCCAATGGCGCTGACGATCTTGTGTAACTCGAAGATGATCTCTAACTTGTCGGACCACCTCAATAGTTTGTATAATCATCTATGGACCAAACATCTGCCTCTCACCTATATCATCCCAGACTAAAGGTGATCTGCACTTCCTGTCATATAGTACCTCAAATGGTGCCATCTGGATACTGGCCTGAAAACTATTATTATAGGAGAACTCTACCAAGTGCAGGTGATCTTCCCACGAACCACCAAAGTCAAGTGTACATGATCGCAACATATCTTCGAGAGTTTGAATCGTGCGCTCCGACTTACCATCTGTCAGCAGATGATTAGCTGAACTAAACTTGAGATGAGTCTCTAAACTCTTCTGAAGACTCCGCCAAAAGTGCGATTTAAATCTGAAATCTCTGTCATACACGATACTGAGTGGCACTCCGTACAATCTGACTATTTTCCTGAGGTACATCTCTGTAAGCTGATCCGTCAACTGACCAATTTTGAAAAGTAAAAAATGAGGTACCTTCGTGAGTCAGTCAACTATGACCCATATTGCATCTCTCCCAACTAGGGATTTAGGTAATCCAATTACAAAATCCATCGTGAAATGCTCCCACTTCCATTCTGGGATCGATAAAGGTTAAAGAAGTCCAGCTGGTTTTTGATGTTCAGTCTTAACTTGTTGGCAAACTAAACAACGAGAGACAAACCGGACTATCTCCCTCTTCATGCCATTCTACCAGAAATGCTGATGGATATTACGATACATATTCGTACCACCAGGATGAATCGAATACTGTGAACTATGAGCTTCTACTATGATCTCTTACCTGATATCACCACTAGGTACACAAAGACGCCTTCCATGTCGGAGTGTACCATCTTCGTAAATGCATAACTCTGGTATTCTTCGTCCCGCTTCACGTTCTGTCCTAAGCCGCTGAAGCTTATAATCGTTGATTGAGCTATCTTGATTCTCTCGACTATACTGGACTGAACTTGCATACTAGCCATCAATGCCACATTGGTAGGAAGAACTACTTCTATTCCCATCTTATGAAGATCTACCAATAACTTTGGTTGTGCTGTTAGAAATAAGCTCATGCTCTTCTACTCAACGCATCTGCAACTACGTTGGCCTTCCCAGGATGATAATGCAAGTTGATCTCATAATCCACCAGTAGCTCTAGCCATCTTCTCTGACGCATGTTAAGATCCTTCGGAGTAAACACATACTTAAGACTCTTATGGTCGGTGAAAATCTCCACCCGATCTCTATACAAATAATGCCTCCATAACTTGAGTGTAAAAACCTCCACTACTAATTCTAAGTCATGGGTTGGGTAATTTCTCTCATGATCACGAATCTGACATGACGCATTAGCTACTACCTTACCATGCTGTATCAAGCCGCATTCCAATCCTCTGCCGAAAGTATCACAATAAACTGAAAATCCTCCAGTCCCATCTGGAAACGTGAGAATGGGGGCCGTCATCAATCTTTGCTTCATCTTCTCAAATGAACTCTGACACTCTGCTGTCCAACCAAACTGACGTCCTTGCGGGTCAACTGCATCAATGGTGCTGAAATCCGAGCAAAGTCTGACACAAACCGTCGGTAATAGCCGGCCAATCCCAGGAAACAATAAACTTCTGCGACGGTGCTAGGTACTGGCCATGTCTCTATAGCTATTATCTTTTGGGGGTCCATTTTTACTCCACCTCTGGTGATGATATGACCTAAGTATGAAATGTGATCAAGCCAAAATTCCCACTTACTGAACTTTGCGTACAACTGGTGCTCTCTAAGAATCTGAAGAACTACACGAAGATGCTGCTTATGCTCTGCCTGTAACACCCAGTTTTCCAGATACGGGTAATTTTGAAATTTTGTAATTATAATTATTATTATTGTTATTTATTTTACATTATATTTTTTGGTAATTTTTAATCATTTTTAAACTATTTAAAAACTGTTTTAAGTCATGACTTATGATTTTGATGTGCTGCTAGTGAAACCCGAGAGAATGTCTGACCTAGAGCCTAACCAAGTGATTAGAGATATTTATTTATTATTTTTAGCCTAGGGATAATTTGGTCATTTTGGTTTATTAGAATTATTGATTAAAATGTGGAACTGGTGAATTCTAGTTTGACTTTGACATGCTGAAACCAGTGGACTAGCCTAAAATCTAACCCGAGCCATAGTAACCCTAGTCTAACTTGAGTTAACTCACTTTAGTCATTAGAGATTAGTTTTAGAATGAGGGGATTTGGTTTAGTGAATTTAAGTCATGACTTATGGTTTTACGAAAGGACTTATGACTTAATGATTTAATTAATCATGACTTAAGTTAATTAATCATGACTTAAGCCCATGGGCCAATTTAGGAAATCCTAACCCTAATTTTGCAACTTATGACCAGCCATAGGAGAGCCCCTCCCTATTTAATGACATGTTGAGGAGTTCTTGCCTCTTTTAGAGCTTGACCTAGTTTTGAATAAAAGGTATTCTTCCCTTTCCAAAAATCCCCATAAATTCATTTTAATTCCTTTTTAATCATAGTCTTTTGCATTAGGACCTAATTCCTGGTTGTTTATTATTTCTGGAGGTTAATCTCAATTTTGGGTTCATTTGGAGCTTTGGAGTTGGCATTTGGAATCTTTCCATTGGGGCTTTCTTGGAGGATTGACACACATAGGTAAACACCCTCAAATTATGTTTTAATCTGATTTTAGTGCATAATGGCTTAGGAATAGGTGTCCCCTAGCTACTGTAGGAATTTTGTGTCATTTGCATTAGGATACGTGTCCGTATCAGACACGTATCGAACCTATAGGCTAGGTGTTCGACAAAATGCCCAAACCTATTCGATTTGCTATTTTCTCAAATCTACTTGAATAGAATCCTAGATCTAGATGTGTTTGTTACTTTTTGTGAAGAGTGTTAGGTATTTTGGTGTCTCGTTGTGTCGGATTCTCGAGTTGGACACGCTGTGCACGCACGTACACTGCGTCCTGCATCTCGGGGCTGAGAACTCCCGTCATAGGACACATGGACATACCAAAATTGGTGAGCATGATGGAGCAACGTCTGCCACCATCCTCCCAAAGTTTGGATCGTTATGGTTGCGTGTGCGTGGAGAAATCCTCCCCGCACTGGCCGTGCGGCCTGTCGACGCCCGCGCAAAAGTGCTACTGATACGCAATTGAAACCGACACGACACGTGCGTGGACAAGATTCAGTCACGTGGACATGTTCCCCTACCTTAGGCATACACGGGTGCAGAGCCACGTGTCTCCATGTAGGTTGTGTCGTGCGCGGGACACGCGTGCATGCGTGTACGATACTGTGCGCTGTGCAGTGCACATGTATGTGTCTGTGAGTGTTTGGACACGTTCGTGTCCACTTGGTGGGACACGAATACCTTGTTTGACATGTGTACACTTGTTATATATATTACCAACTAATTATTTGACATATTAACCTGTTTTTAGTATTCGAAATTGAATTTCCCTATTATGACTGATACACGATAACAGTTTTAAAACTTGAGTTTAATTCTTTGTTTAAACTATTTTCCCTGTTTAATTTTTATGTTAAATTCACCTATACATGTATATTAAACTATTGCAATGTTGATTAATGACTGGTGTTAGGTTTTTAGTTTTCGAAATTGGTTTTGATAGATTGAACTGATACCTTGTGCAGTTCTCAAATTCCTGAATTTAAATTCTAGTTTCAGACTGATTTTAATGATTAATTTCCACATTTGAATCCTTATACATGTGTATTAGTTCCAGCTAGATAGGTTTGGCATGATAGATTAGGTTTTGTGATCAACTATACGATTTCGAATGTGGAATGGTTTGCTGAAATGTGGACTGATACAGTCCTGGAACCTTTGGGTTCCGAATTTTCATTTCCTTTCTTGAAGACTAATTTGAAGAGCTAATTGCCATATCAATCACATGTGTGTTAGTTATTCTAATGATGGTTACACATGAGATTTGTTTGGATTGATCACTGTTTGGAATTTCGAGTAGGAGTTAACTGATTAGTTTACATAACTGTCAATGATTTCCTTTGTTGAAACCAAAACTGAATTTGATTTCTAATGTTAGATTCCAGTTTTAATTCTGAGATTCAATGTTAATTTTGCTATGTTAAATCATCACATGTTAGTATTGTTGAATGATGGGTTGTATTGGTGTTGGGCAATGGGTTTCGATTTGAGTTAACTGTTATTATATAAACTGTCAATTTGGTCGTCTAATACTGAGATTTGAGACACTATTTCCTATTTCCTATGTGACACTCACTGTTAGCTAATCTCGATTGTAACACCCAATTTTCCAAATAAGGGTAATTTTGAAATTTTGTATTTTAATTTATTTAATTACGATATTTAAATAATAATATGATTTTTGGTGATTTTTAATCATATTAAATCTATTTAAAATCATGACTTGTGATTTTGGTGTTTTGCTAGTGAAACCGTAAAGACTGTCTACCCTAGAGCCTAGCCATGTGATTAGGGTATTTCATTTATCATTTTTAGTTTGAGGGTATTTTTGTCATTTTTGAATTATTTGAATTTAATAAATTTTATTAGGAATTTAAAATGATTTATTTGAATGGTGTGATTTAAATATTATTTAAATAATTTCCATGTGGTTTAGATTAGCCTAACCTAGATTGGACCTAACCTAGATTAGTCATAGCTAGTCTAGTGAGCCACATTGAGTTTAGTTAGTATTGGTTAAATGGGTTTAAGTCATGATTAGCTAGGTTGAGTGGGTTGCAACTTGACTAGGAAGGAGCCCTAGATTCTAGGCCATTCAAATAGACTTGATGCATTACTAGCCTTAGATGCACCCCTAGAAACCCTAACCATAGCTAAGTGGCCAGCCAAGGACCCCCTCCTTGCCTATATAATATCTCCTTAGAAATTTGTGCCTCTTTTCAATATTCTATCATTCTTCCTAAGAACTAGGTGAGCCTCCATTCTATTTTCTTCATAGTTTAATCAATAGAGCTCAATTTTTATTGAGATTTCTTCCATAGCACTCTAGTCACTGTTCTTCTACTGTTTGTGGAGTCACATCTCAGGATTGGAACAATTTGGAGACTTTGGGTGGCTTTTGGGGAGCTCCTTTAAAGAGGCTTTTGTGTGTTGAAGAACACACATAGGTATAATCCTATTCCTCTGTAAACCCCCTAAATTTCTGCTATATATTTTTGGTACTATTTTAATTTTTGTATGCCGGGTAGTCGTATTGTACATTACACGCAAATTACGTTTATTCGTGAATGCTCGACGGGTACGAATATGTGCGAGCGTACATATTTTTGGAAAACATTAATTTTATTTTTAATATATATTAATTATTGTATCTATATATTTTTAAAATTATGAAAAGTATCGTATCGGGATGGCCAAGTCTTATTATTATTTAATTGTAAAAGGCTAACTTATTTAATAGTGGCAATTTAGAATTACTATTTTATGCAAATATTCTTAACATGAGGTACATGAATTTTTATTCATAAATATAATTTCATTTTCGAAATTATTATATTAATATTTTATAATTCAAAAAGATATTTAAAAATATTATTATTTTCGAAATTATTATTATTGGTATTTTTTGAAAATATATTTGAAAATTAGTGTAGCCATTTTAAATCACGATTTAATTTCATGGATTTATTTTAAATAGTTAAAAGATAGAATTTATACTTACATTGAGTTAGATTGTCTAGTTTTAAATTGGAATTTAATTTGAGTATGGATTTGATTATTGTTTTAAATTGGGTTTTAAATTAATCCTAATGTTTATCTAACTGGGTATTCCCACCTCCTATAAAAGGAGAGGTACTCCTCCAGCAAATTCTACCATCCACAAATGTGTATCGTGTCTGTGTCCACCGTTCTTATTCCATATTTATACATATACATTATTTTCCTTATCGGACACACCCCCGACAATCAAATTCCTACCCTAATCTGATTCTAAATCATGTCCCCCGCTCGTGTCCAGCCACCGACAGGAAACTCCGCCACCCCACTGCTCTACCCCTTGTCCACTTTCCCCTACACCACCACGTCGTCCCCTCCATGCCTTCCCATTCTCGACCAGGACAACAGTCCCACCACCGCCAACTCCACCAATACGTCCACCACGACCCACGACCTATAACACCACTACTACCCCATCGTCGCCCCATCTTCGCACAGCCTATTCCCAGCCTCCACACTACCAGTACCTTCGTCATCACCATCATCGTTCTGATCCATCCCGACAGCACCCTTCTGCCATAGCCAGGCCGGCATCAAACCGCCGGAAATCTGCAACCCTCGACCATAATCTACGACAAAAGAAAAAAAGAAAAGTAGAAATCACCTCCGCCACTGCCGCGGCCACCATCGCCTCCCACCGTACGCACAGGTGTCCTCCGCCACGAGCGACTACGCCACCTCCAGCGCCATCTCGGGCGTCTTCCACCGCCCGTCCGACTCGCCACCTCCGCCCTCCGAAGCACGGCAAAAATACCCATCGTCGTGCCTGAACCGGCACCCACCCGCCGGAGCCACCGCCGACCACCGCGTCCTGCTCGCTGGTTCCCGCCGCCTTCTTGAGCCTCGGCCGCCATCGTCGAGCACGCCATGGAGGACCGACGCCGCTCGCCCGCCGGAAAAACTCATTTTCCCCAACCCCCGCCTACGCACCGCTAGTGCCATCCAGATCTTGTGGGTCCACCTCCACGAATGCACCGTGCCACCGCCGGTCACCGATCCCCCGACTCCATCGTGCGCTGCTCCAGCACCGGAACGAGCCCCCGACGTCGCCTCGGTCCGTCCGACCGCCTCCGTCGTGGTTCTACGGGCATCGACGCGCCTCCACCTATCTCCGGTGGCCATTCCGGTCCGCCGCCTCCTTCCGCATGCCACCGACCTCAGCCCTGCGCCACCGAGCTCTCAGGTGAGCGCACACCTTCGCCCCCTCTTCCTATTTCTCTCTATCTCTCCCGATTATCTACACTATTTTTTTCTCTTTAAAGAGAGGACATCATAAGTGCTGTATTAATAATATCATTTATTATTATTATTATTATTATTATTAGTATTATTATTATTGTTATTATTATATTATATCATTATTATTATTTCTATTGCTAACATTTTTATTCTTAATAATGATATTAATATTTTAAAAAAAGGATTAACAATGCTGTTATTATTGTATTTTCTTTTCTTAGATGATATAGTTGTACTTTTATAAGAAGGTATACTATTAGTATTTGAGATAAATATTTTACTATCAAAATAAGACACGGGGCTTGACCCTAATTCTAAACCTGATTTCAAAGCAAAATTATATTCTATTTTTGATCTAAATAGTATCGTAATACTTTTACTCGATTCAAATGATTTTTAAGGTATTATTTGTAAATGTTTTGATTCATGAAACAAAATGTAGTTTCAAAAATTGCGATATATATAAATTATTTTTAATTAAGTATTTCTAAAATTATTTTATAATAAAAATATATTTTCAAGTATTATGGATATTTTTCTAAGATAGTATAAATACTTTTTCTTCGCAAATTCCCACTATCTGTCAACCTTACTCGTGACCGATTCCATAATCCTATTTTTCCTGCGACTTCAGGCCTCAACGTCTCGAACATGGCTAGTGGACAATCAGGACTTGTCGAAAATATCGCACACCCGACGTAACAACAGGCAAGATACCTTGCCATTATACTATTTATTTTTAGTTGTATTTTATTTATATATCACTGTTCATTTATTTCTAGCTCTTGATTACTGCCTGCTCAGTGATATTAATTGTACCTTGTTATTTACCCTTTGATTGCATATGGACTTAGAGTTAAGGGACTACCACTAGCTTAGTGTATTGCATAGACTTTGACACTGTTGTGCCACGAGATGTGTGAGTTATGAGTAGCATATAGTCTACGGACTTGCGTGTTGGCTGATCACTGATGCGTACAGGACGTGCGTTAGGTCTAACTGTCAATAGTTGTGTGTTAGAAAGACTTGATGGTTAGTAGTGTTACATGGTCATGGATACGACATGATAGGTACATTGGGTGGGGAGAACATTTCCTTATCGTATGGACTTCGATTGCACTTCCTTGTAACCCGGAAGCTCCGCTGGAGATACGGGTATGAGCCTCTCAGGTTGGCCACTGTCGTTTTTGAACGTCATGCTCTCGGTCACTGGTGTCCAAGTGGGGACTATACTAGATCCCATTACAGCCAGGGCTCATGCGACGAAAGGTTTGTTCTTACTGCATGTTCACTTTAGTTTGGTTAGATTACCTTATAGTGTCTTGTCACTTTCTTTGATTGTGGCATATTTTATATTCAGTAGTATGTGGCATATTGATGTATCTTGTTACGTCCCTCTGAGGACCTGGTTATCTCGCCAGGTGTGTGCTCTTATGATTTCTACAGGTGCTCTAGCTAAGGCCATGACTTGCGCTCTGTTCATCGAGATGTTGCTCTTAGATCGTCATCTCCTTGCTCTACTAAATTTCTTTTCTGTATATTTTGTTCTTATTAAAATTAGTTGGTAGTGGACTTTGTCTCCGCCCAACGATTGTATACATGACAAATTCAAAGTTGCTTTTATATCATATTTATCTTTGTGGATGAGATTTAGTACCTTGGTTACTGCATACTAGAGCTTATGTATATATACGAGAGTCCATATACTTCGTATGTATACAGCTGGCATGATTACGTTCTAGTCCTACGTATTTTGGGACTGGGGCGTTACATCCTCCATTAAAATTAGGGTTTCCTTGCATAAACACCAAGCCCTAGGTGTCCTTGTACTGTAGGAATAGGGTTTGCTCAGTTTCGTATCCTGTACGTGTCCGTATCGGACACGTATCAGTAACCAAGGTAGGTGTTCGACAAAATGCCACAGTGGGCATTTCGATCGATATTTTGAAATGTAAATGAATAGGAAATTAGGTTTTAGTGTTGCCTAAAGGATCCTAGGTGTCTGAGCGTGTCTTGTGTCGATTTGGTGTCGTGTCACACTCGTGCACATGCCCGCACGCACGTGAACAGTGATGCCCTGCTGCTCGGGGCTCGTGTTCAGTGCACAGGGCACGTGGACACGTGTGCTTGGACACAAAGTAAGGGGCAGTGTCTGTCATGACACCCCCGAAGTTTTATGTCCAATGGATACGTGTCGAGTGCGGTTGGACATGTGCACTGGTCGTACGACCTGTGACAGCCCCGTGCTTGAGTGCGTGTGATGTTTTTGGACACGTTTGTGTCCTGTTTTTGACACCATAGTATATGAATAGCACGAGTACATATTGATTGTTAATTACCAACTCTTAATTTGTAATATTAGTGAGTTTTTATTGTTGGAAATTCGATTTCCCATTTGAACTGATACACAGTTCCTGGTTCTTATTTCTTACTTTTAAAGTGTATTTTTAAACTGAATTATTCCCTGATTAAATTCCATGTTTGAATCTTACACATGTGTTTTAGGCTATATGATGTCGATTAATAACTGATCATAGGTTCTTAGATTTTGAAATTGTTTTGGTAGGGAGAACTGATATGTATGCCTTCACTGATACATAGGCAGTCTTCAATTTCTGAATTTTAATTTTCCTTCCTAAACTGATTGAATGTTAATTTGCCATGTAGAATCACATTTAAGTATGTTAGTTGCTGTTACATTTAGTTATCATATTAGGGTATGTGTTATCATAGTTATGGGTGATCGAAATTTCAGTAGAAGCTTGTGTTCAATTTCTAAGCCTGGAACAGGGTTCGGTTCAGTAAAATTTCCCTCTCATTCTCTGTGTGTTTCCATTCCTATTAATTCACTATTCTCCTTTTGATTGTAATTATATATTAGTAGCTTGTAACTTAATGTGGTTATTTACTGTTATATGTAGATAACATGTTAGGGACTAGGTTGGCAAGGAGATTATTTCATTTTTCCTTTTTCGAATTGTATTGAATTGGGACTGGTTTTAAATCACAAGAACACACAGGAAATCGAAATCCAGGGCAACACAGGTTTCTTTCTTTAACACACACACCCCTATGTTCCTGTGCACAGCATCACACATACATCTCCAACACACACAGATGTTTTCAGTCTATACACCCATTTACCTGTCACATGTTGCTAAACCCCCACATATTCTTGTCACATTGTAACACATACACACAAAAGCACATTCCTGTCACAAGTAATCAAATGTACACACACTGATTAGTTACTGAACACACTGAAATCTGGGACTCCTGTGAATGGCTTGTTCCTTAACATTCAATGTTCACTAATACACTGTTAGGCACTGAAATCTAAAATGTGTATACCTATCTAATTTGATACACATGTACACAAATGAGAATATATTCCTGACACTGATACACATTGGTTTCCTACATTCCTGTCACATGTTTAGATGACACACACATAGGACATGATCCATTTCAAATCTGAAACTGGAACCTAGGAGACACTGAAATCTGAGAAGGGATTAACCTACTGCCTATTCACTCTTTCACACACATTGTTGTGCCCTAACTGTCATGCCTAAAATCTGAGATAACCTTACATCTATACACACATGTTGCACACTGATTTCTGTCCTCATTAGCACACACACATTGCCATGATATGTCCTTTCCCTCTCTCTATGTATATATATATATATATATATATATATATATATATATATATATATATATATATATATATACATATATATATATACATATATATATATATATATATATATATATAGTTATATGTGTATGTGAGCCTATAGCTATATGTGATATATATGTTCCTATAGGTGTGGGTATGCCTATAGCTATATATTAAGTGTCTAACCTAATGAGATTGTGTGAATGATAGTATAGGGTGTATGAAAATTCTAATGTATAATATGATATATATATTCTATGTGTGTATGCATATATACATATGTACATATATATATATTTATGTGAGATGCATATGTAGTTATCCTATATATTATTATAGTGTGTGTGTATTATATTAGATATATTAATATGTGTATATATGATATATGGGTTGGTTTAGGCATGATATTGCCTAATGGGCCTATAGCCTAGGGCTCATGGCCTATGGGTGTGTTTGTTTGCCTAGTGAGTGTCTAGTTAGACTTGTATAGCTTTGATTAGACCTAGAATAGACTAGTTATACTAGTATAGACTTGTTTGACTTAGGTTTGACCTAGTTGACCTAGTTTGACTTCTAGGGTTGACCAGAGTTGACCAAGAGTTGACTTTGGTCTAGATTGACCTAGATTCATTTAGAATGCATTGAATTGCACCTTATTATCATTTTAGACTTATAGTAACTTGTACTATTCTATAGGAGACAGACACCACTCCTCGGACAGTAGATATTCTTCAGATACTCAGATACCAGGCGAGTACATTCTCTGATCATTTTATATCATGTTTAGAATTATTTTCCTGCTTTAAATTACTTTACTTGATACTGTCACATTGGTCACACGGATTAGTACTATATGGATCCCTTCTTGAGATGTTATCCTTCAAGAGCATCGGATATTACATGTTCTGTGCGTTTCACTTACATTGTGTATCACTATGCTTTATGGTTCATAGATCACTTGTGACATGTACTCTCATGATCACAGAGTCTCCTTGAATCTCCTATTTATGGGCATTTCTAGAATCATCCATTTATGGGCATACCATATATCACCCCTTATGGGCCATTGCTTGGAATCAATAACATAACCTGGCTGGATCCTTGTGTATTGATTGGGGGTACGGGGGAGTAGAAGTAGACATGTGAATAATATCCAAGTAGTGTAGCATCAGAATCTTTTCATAGTGTAGCATCAGAATCTCATATGCCATTCACATGTTTATATTGTACTCTGACTCACTAGCCACTGTTAGTTCTTTACTTATAGTAGATATTTCTATTACAGTTCTCTCCATATTTACATTCTGTACTTTCCTTCAGTTCATGTATCTTACTTTACTGTATGATTATATTTTCTAACCTGCTATGAACTGTTGAGATGTATTGTGCTCGCTCCTGTCCTGACTGGACCTGTTAAAAATATTACAGAGGACGAGGAGGAGGCCTGTGTGGATACCTTCTACGGGATAGCCCTAGACGACACTTGTGAGCTGGACTCTCAGGAGGACCCAGCTATAGCTGATGATATTACCCTATTGTCTAGACTAGCTTAGTTAGGTTTTATCTTACTTATGTTGTCTTGAGACTAGTTTAGTTAGAATTTATTTCTGTCTTTGAGATCTGGGTTGTACATATTCTTTCATATTCAGTAGTTGAGACTTGTATTTTCTGGATATTTGCTGAGATGTTATCTTAGACATTTAGACTCTTCTGATCATCTGTATTTTCTTTGAGTTGCATATCATATCGTGCTTCTTCTTCCTTAGTTGTGATTGAGTTTACTCTCTGCTATGTCACCCCCATTCGGGGAGTATAAACTGCTTAGAATAATATTGCTAGATGTTGTGACCTAGGACAACGTTCTACCGCCTACACTGCAGCGTAGGATGGATGTACCCACTTCTCGTGCCCTTACTCTAGTGTGCGGGTCGTGACACGTTTTTAGTGGTGGCCCATGCAGGTTGAGATTCGCGTTAGTGCAATTTCGTAGTAGCGCAACGACTTAGTTGTACTACTACGAGCCTGCTATAGGATATAAAATTAAGATGTTAGGATGAGAGGATACTCAATCACTGTTAGGATTCTTTAAGAGATTCCTGGGATGACCCTTGAGAATCTCATTTTGAACTCTGATTTAAACTCCCTTTCCCTTATTTTGATTCACCTTTTTCCTTGATTTGAATTTGATTTTGGTGGATTCATTGTAGAACTTTGAATCCTGGTATTAGTTGATGATTTTGATAAAATTTTGTAGTTGTTGATTTTAATTTTGTATTTAATATTTTCAAATTCAAGGCACTCAATCACACTTAGGTTTCTTTGAGAGATCCCTAGGACGACCCCTGAGAAACTCATTTTTGGTCTTCAATTGGAATTTCTTTTTCCTCTTGTTTGGATTCACCCTCATTTCTTGCTATTGAATTTGAGCTTGATGGGTTCATCTCGTTTGAACAGATGAGAAAGAACAGATCTTCATTATTCCTTTTTGCCATTATTTCCTTGCATTCTTATTTTCTTCTTATCTTAAACTCTGTCTAATTACACCAATCACCCATATCTTATCATCCCTACTAGATGTACCTCGAAACCCTTGAATCTTCATATCTTCTGCCTGGGAAAGACTGAAGAAGTAATGTGAATCATGTAGCTCAGAGGAGACATAACTAATTATTATATGATGATCTAGAGGAAATCAAAATGTGGAGTGTTCAATATTGAAATCATGAGATAGAAATGTGGTAAAGGACTCGAACAGAATCAAGAGATGTATACTACCAATCTGGAAACAATCTCACATAGGGAGATTTGGGGTTTTGAGATAGTTTATAGGTGTATTCAAACTGATGAGGATATTCAAGGTCAACCTAGATTTGAGAACCTCGAAACTCTGGTTATTGATTATTCGGAAGTTTTACCCTAAGGCTATATAGAAGGTTAGTAATGGAAAAGAGAAATTAATTGCATTGAATAAGGATATTGAACAAGATATTGCAAGGAAATGACTAGGGTTAGAGGGAACATAAAGTTATAGAAATATAGAGATTGTTGTGTAAATTTTTTTTAGGAGAATAATATTCAAAGGTGTATGTCGAAGAAAATATGGAAGTTGATTTTATGATGGAGGATAAGTTTTGTAAGACCTAAAGGTATTTAAATTAAATAACACGAGGAGAACCATTTGAGCAAGTTCAAGGAATTCGTAAACGGGATTTAGAGGTTTCGGGCCAAATTTAAGACAAGGTGAAAGAATTTGGAAGTTTAAATAAATGGTTAATGTTGATTCCTAAATGTGAAGGCTATGCTTCATGAGTAATGTTTGGAAATTGGAAATTGCCTACGGTAGTCATGGAAAAGGCTTAGGTAAAGGTTAATTTTTTATATGGATACTGGTGAGGTAAGGATACTATTGGCAAGTTATGACCAGATGAACTTAAGGGTATCAGAAACAGATGATTAACTTGATCTTCCTTATCTTGTGCATTTATTTACCACCTCTTGAACCCCCACTTTCTATTTGAGATCCTTGACGTTCCTTATCGTGACCTTGACATTCGAAATATAATACTAGCTGTTACCCTCCAACAAATCTTATATGCAAGACCTAGACGAACTCACCTTCGTGTAGGTATATCATTTCCCACTAAAACCCGTCTCCTTGTACTCTATTTTCTTGATATGATTTTCTGGTCAAATGGCTAAACTATAACCTCTACCATGATACTGAATTATTTCTGATTTCAATTAGAGATCCAGCCTTGACTCAATTCTTTCGACCCGACATGTGATGATGTTCTGCTTGATTCCTTAAATGCTTAACCTTGTACCTTATCTTGATTGCTTGACCCATTTAGTTAAAAATTTGGACTATGTATCTTCGTTCATCACTACCACCCTTACTTATATCTTATGCTGCTAATTATCCTTAGTTTTACAAGCTTATCCTTTTCGAGCTTGATCATAACATATTTTATTGGGTGCACACCCACTAACATATTGTCTAATCAGAACCGGCGTATGATGGTCTGATCAACCTATTGCATTTTGGTTCGCTTTTCATATTAATCTACATGGATGGAGACATAGTTAAACATGCCTTAGAATCTTATCCGCAACAGCCTTGACAATTCTCCTTGGAATTATTTTTATCGCCTATGAACCTAGTATTCGTATCCAGTTGAATTAAATTTAATTATGACCTGGATCTTCATCATTGGATGTTCGTGCTCATACTTGATTTCATTGGTTTCCCATCTTGCCCCAAATCTCGATTTATCCCAAAATTGATCAACTTGATCTTGTCAAGATAAAAATCTATTTGTGATTTGTTGTGCTTAAATTTTCAATTTTTTACTATTTTATGGAATAGTAACCTTTTAATAATTTCTCGGTTGTTGTTAATGATAATTTTTTTTATATAGGATGGTAGACAACCCTTACAACCTTGATGGTTGTTATTCTCTTACCTTCCCAATTAGGACACCCTAGATTGCTTATGTGTTGATACCATAGAACTGTTTTGGCTTAGAAACCAGTGCACCTAGGTGAGACTTCCAACTGCTACAGAATGCCCTGACCCTGTATGCTATTCCTTCAAATCGTATGGTTTAGATAAAATTCTTAGGACCTTAATTATCGGGAAATAGGGATGTTACCCCCATTAGTATCAACTGTGGATATATATATTGGTTAGTCCTTGATGTGGGGAATGTGTATTTATAAACCTGTAGCTTATGAGATTTATAGTATCAGCCCTGATAGGATTGGGAAGTTAAGAGGTAGCCTATTATAGATTTTCTTTTTTTGCTAAATTCTGGTTGCCGACACTTAGGTAGCTAGCATAGGTAAAATCCTAAGAAGTTGACCAGCGGATGACGAAAGTACTAGGATGTTGAGAAAATTGACTAGTGATTGACCCTTGACTATGTTGACCTAGAAGGGGGTGCGATCATCTTAATTTCGAGGACAAAATTTTTCGAAGGTAGGTAGGATTGTAACACCCAGTTTTCCAAATGAGGGTAATTTTTAAATTTTGTATTTTAATTTATTTAATTATAATATTTAAATAATAATATGATTTTTGGTAATTTTTAATCATATTAAATTTATTTAAAATCATGACTTGTGATTTTGGTGTTTTGCTAGTGAAACCGTAGAGACTGTCTACCCTAGAGCCTAGCCATGTGATTAGGGTATTTCATTTATCATTTTAGTTTGAGAGTATTTTTGTAATTTTTGAATTATTTGAATTTAATATATTTTATTAGGAATTTAAAATAATTTATTTGAATGATGTGATTTAAATATTGTTTAATTAATTTCCATGTGGTTTAGATTAGCCTACCCTAGATTGGACCTAACCTAGATTAGTCATAGCTAGTCTAGTGAGCCATATTGAGTTTAGTTAGTATTGCTTAAATGGGTTTAAGTCATGATTAGCTAGGTTGAGTGGGTTGCAACTTGACTAGGAAGGAGCCCTAGATTCTAGGCCATTCAAATAGAATTGATGCATTGCTAGCCTTAGATGCACCCCTAGAAACCCTAACCCTAGCTAAGTGGCCAGCCAAGGACCCCCTCCCCTTGCCTATATAATATCTCCTTAGAAATTTGTGCCTCTTTTCAATATTCTATCATTCTTCCTAAGAACTAGTTGAGCCTCCATTCTATTTTCTTCATAGTTTAATCAATAGAGCTCCATTTTTATTGAGATTTCTTCCATAGCACTCTCATCACTGTTCTCCTACTTTTTGTGGAGTCACATCTCAGGATTGGAATAATTTGGAGACTTTGGGTGGCTTTTGGGGAGCTCCTTTAAAGAGGCTTTTTGTGTTGAAGAACACACATAGGTATAATCCTATTCCTCCATTAAAATTAGGGTTTCCTTGCATAAACACCAAGCCCTAGGTGTCCTTGTACTGTAGGAATAGGGTTTGTGCAGTTTTGTGTCCTGTACGTGTCTGTATCGGACACGTATCAGTAACCAACGTAGGTGTTCGACGAAATGCCACAGTGGGCATTTCGATCGAGATTTTGAAATGTAAATGAATAGAAAATTAGGTTTTAGTGTCGCCTAAAGGATTCTAGTGTCTGAGCGTGTCTTGTGTCGATTTGGTGTCGTGTCGCACTCGTGCACATGCCCGCGCGCGCGTGAACAGTGATGCCCTGCTGCTCGGGGTCGCATGTTCAGTGCACAGGGCACGTGGACGCATGTGCTTGGACACGAAGTAAGGGGCAGTGTCTGTCATGACACCCCCAAAGTTTTATGTCCAATGGATATGTGTCGAGTGCGGTTGGACACGTGCACTGGTCGTACGACCTGTGACAGACCCGTGCTTGAGTACGTGTGATGTTTTGGACACGTTTGTGTCCTGTTTTTGGACACCATAGTATATGAATAGCATGAGTACATATTGATTGTTAATTACCAACTCTTAATTTGTAATATTAGTGAGTTTTATTATTGGAAATTCGATTTCCCATTTGAACTAATACACAGTTCCTGGTTCTTATTTCTGACTTTTAAAGTGTATTTTTAAACTGAATTATTCCCTGATTAAATTCTATGTTTGAATCTTACACATGTGTTTTAGGCTATATGATGTCGATTAATAACTGATCCTAGGTTCTTAGATTTTGAAATTGGTTTTGGGAGGGTGAACTGAAACTACCAAAATAAGTCATATTAGCGACGAAATTAGCGACGCCAACTTAAAACGTCGCTAATTTTTTTGGATTTAGTGACTCCTAAATTTTGTGTCACAATACATCGCTGATAGCGACAAACAGTGACATATTACGACTATCATTAGTGTAATAAAAATCAACGTCGTTGATTTGTCGAAAAACGTTGCTAGTTTTATTAGTTCAGCGACGTTTAGCGTCGCAATGATTAATAAGTCGCCGAATATTAAACGGTTACCGACGTCCTCCGACATAAATATGCGTCGGTAAACGTCGGTAGATAATTAATATTATCCAGTCTACCGACGTTTAGCGATGCACATTTACGTCGGAGGACGTTGGTAAACGTCGGTACACGTCGCTAAATATCACCATAAATTCCCAGGATTTACCGACGTCTAGTGACTTTGTATATGTCACTAAATCACCGACGTCTCGTCGGTAATTCGTCGGTAAAGTTACCGACTTGTAGCGACACTAAATATTACGTCGCAAAGAGCGACGACATGACGGTGGACGTCGGCATTATACCGACGTATAAATACGTCGGCGAACGTCGGCAATTGCGACGTTCGGCGACGTTTTTATGATCAGCGACTTACATTTCCGCGACCAGCACAAAACGTCGGTAATTTTGTCGCTAATTAGTTTAGCGACGAAAATTGTTGTTTTAGCGACGTCTTTAGGCGTCGCTAAAACGACTTATTCTGGTAGTGTGATATGTATGCTTCACTGATACATAGGCAGTCTTCAATTTTTGAATTTTAATTTTCCTTCCTAAACTGATTGAATGTTAATTTGCCATCTAGAATCACATTTAAGTATGTTAGTTGCTGTTACATTTAGGTATCAAATTAGGGTATGTGTTATCGTAGTTATGGATGATCGAAATTTCACTAGAAGCTTGTGTTCAATTTCCAGGCCTAGAACAGGGTTTAGTTCAGTAAAATTTCCCTCTCATTCCCTGTGTTTCAATTCCTATTAGTTCACTGTTCATTTTGATTGTAAATATATTAGTAGCTTGTAACTTGATATGGTTATTTACTGTTATATGTAGATAACATGTTAGGGACTAGGTTGGCAAGGAGATTAGTTCATTTTTTCTTTTTCGAATTGTATTGAATTGGGACTGGTTTTAAATCACAAGAACACACAGGAAATCAAAATCCAGAGAAACACAGGTTTCATTCTTTAACACACACACCCCTATGTTCCTGTACACAGCAGCACACATACATCTCCTACACACACAAACACACATGTTTTCAGTCTATACACCCATTTACCTGTCCATGTTGCTAAACCCCACATATTCCTGTCACATTGTAACACATACACACAAAAGCCATTCCTGTCACAAGTAATCAAATGTACACACACTGATTAGTTCCTGAACATACTGAAATCTGGGACTCCTGTGAATGGCTTGTTCCTTAACATTCAATGTTTACTGATACACTGTTAGGCACTGAAATCTGAAATGTGTATACCTATCTAATTTGATACACATGTACTCAAATGAGAATATATTTCTGACACTGATACACATTGGTTTCCTACATTCGTGTCAACGTTTAGATGACACACACATAGGACATGATCCATTTCAAATCTGAAACTGGAACCTAGGAGACACTGAAATTTGAGAAGGGATTAACCCACTGCCTATTCACTCTTTCACACACATTGTTGTACCCTAACTGTCATGCCTAAAATCTGAGATAACCTTGCAACTGTACACACATATTGCACACTGATTTCAGTCCTCATTAGCACAACAAACATTGCCATGATATGTCCTTTCCCTCTCTCTCTCTCTCTCTCTCTATATATATATATATATATATATATATATATATATACGGTTATATGTGTATGTGAGCCTATAGCTATATTTGATATACATGTTCCTATATGTGTGGGTATGCCTATAGCTATATATTAAGTGTCTAACCTAATGAGATTGTGTGAATGATAGTGTAGGGTGTATGGAAATTCCAATATGTAATGTGATATACATATTCTATGTGTGTATGCATATATACATATGTACATGTATATATTTATGTGAGATGCATATATAGTTATCCTATATATTATTATAATGTGTGTGCATTATATTAGATATATTAATATGTGATATATGATATGTGGGTTGGTTTAGGCATGATATTGCCTAATGGGCCTATAGCCTAGGGCTCATGGCCTATGGGTGTGTCTGTTGCCTAGTGAGTGTCTAGTTAGACTTGTATAGCTTTGATTAGACCTAGAATAGACTAGTTAGACTAGTATAGACTTGTTTGACTTAAGTTTGACCTAGTTGACCTAGTTTGACTTCTAGGGTTGACCAGAGTTGACCAAGAGTTGACTTGGTCTAGATTGAACTAGATTCATTTAGAATGCAATAAATTGCACCTTATTATCATTTTAGACTTATAGTGACTTGTACTGTTCTATAGGAGACAGACGCCACTCCTCGGACAGTAGATAGTCTTCAGATACTCAGATACCAGACGAGTACATTCTCTGATCATTTCATATCCTATTTAGAATTATTTTCCTGCTTTAAATTGCTTTACTTGATACTGCCACATTGGTCACACGGATTAGTACTATGGATCCCTTCTTGAGATGTTATCCTTCAGGAGCATCGGATATTACATGTTCTGTGCGTTTCACTTACATTGTGTATTACTATGCTTCATGGTTCATTGATCACTTGGGACATGTATCTTATGATCACAGAGTCTTCTTGAAACTCCCATTTATAGGCATTCCTAGAATCACCCATTTATGGGCATACCATGTATCTCCCCTTGTGGGCCATTGCATGGAATCATAACATTACCTGGCTGGATCCTTGTGTATTGATTGGGGGTACGGGGGAGAAGAAGTAGACATGTGAATAATATCCATGTAGTGTAGCATCAGAATCTTTCCGTAGTGTAGCATCAGAATCTCCTATGTCATTCACATTTATATTGTACTCTGACTCACTAGCCACTGTTAATTCTTTACTTATAGTATATTTCTATTACAGTTCTCTCCCTGTTTACATTCTGTACTTTTTCTTAGTTCCTGTATCTTACTTTACTGTATGATTATATTTTCTAACCTGCTATGAACTGTTGAGATGTATTGTGCTCGCTCTTGTCCTGACTGGACCTGTTGAAAATATTACAAAGGACGAGGAGGAGGCCTGTGTGGATACCTTCTACGGGGTAGACCTAGGCGACACTTGTGAGCTGGAATCTCAGGAGGACCCAGCTCTAGCTGATGACATTAACCCTATTGCCTAGACTAGCATAGTTAGGTTTTATCTTACTTATGTTGTCTTGAGACTAGTTTAGTTAGACTTTATTTCTGTCTTTGAGATCTGGGTTGTACATATTCTTTCATATTCAGTAGTTGAGACTTGTATTTTTTGGATATTTGCTGAGATGTTATCTTAGACATTTAGACTCTTCTGATCATCTGCATTTTCTTTGAGTTCTATATCATATCGTGCTTCTTCTTCCTTAGTTGTGATTGAGTTTACTTTCTGCTATGTCACCCCCATTCGGGGAGTAAAACTGCTTAGAATTATATTGCTAGATGTTGTGACCTAGGACAGCGTTCTACCGCCGACACTGCGGCGTAGGCTGGACGTACCCACTTCTCGTGCCCTTACTCTAGGGTGCGGGTCGTGACATCAGTTTAACTCATGTACACACACACACAAAAGTATCCACACTTTTTTAAATTCCTGAATTTCTATTGCACATATACACTCAGTACACTCTTCAATCTGTTAACAACCACACTCTAATATTCCTATCACAATACATGCCACACACCACTAACTGTCATGCCCATACTATACAGTTAACTAATTCTTTTGTATCACACACACTGGTTTCCTAATGTCACACACACACACTACCTAACCTGTTGACACCCTATTCCCTATAAACTTCACTGAATTGATTTCCTGCCACACATGTTCATAACTCTCTACACTCACACACCCTCACACAAACATCACCAGTATTCCTCTCATATCACTCTATGTGTAATATATATATATATATATATATATTATAATGTAGCCTATGTCTAACGTAATTGTTTATATAAACTAAATATATTAATATGTGCATATGTGTGGTTATTATATTAATTTAGATATAGTTTAATATGTGATATGTGTAGATATGTATGATATAGCTATATGGCCTATGGCCTATATACAGGACATATAGCCTATGGCCTATAGCCTATGGCTCATTGCCTACGTGTATGGCATGGATGCCTAGTGATTGTGTTGTTGGCTTGTATAGCCTAGAAATTGTGTGTGCTTGCTAGAATAGGCTTGTTAGGCTTAATGAGACTTGTTTGGCTTAGGCTTGACCTAGTTGACCTAGTTTGACTAGTCTAGTTGACTAGAGTTGACCGAGAGTTGACTTTAGTCCAGTTTGACCCCAAACTACATGTAGATGCATTGTAGCAGTCTGTTATATTATTCTAGACTTATAGTGACTTGTACTCTTCTATAGGAGACAGACACCACTCCTCGGACAGTAGATACTCTTCAGATACTCAGGATACAAGCAAGTACATTCTCTGATCATTTCATACCATGTTTAGGATTATATTTCATGCTTTAGATTACTTTACATGATGCTGACACGTTGGAAACAAGGATTAGTACTATATGGATCTTGTCGTGCGATGTTATCTCCTTAGCGGATACATCGGATATTTCATGTACGTATACTTTATTATGAGCATCGTGTACTCCTTATGTTCGTGCTTTTCGTATGCAAATCGTTTGAAATCGTGTATACTGTCACGACCCGCACCCACTGTGAGGGTACGAGAATGAAACAACGCCCAGCCTACGCCGCAGTGTGGTGGTAGAACGCTGTCCTAGGTCAACATATATCTAACATATATATCTAAACAGTTTATACTCCCCGAAGGGGGTGACATAGCAGTAAAACTCATCATAACTAAGAAAGTGATAGCACGATGTGAAAACTCAAGGAAATAAATAGATGAAAAGTAGTCTAAGATAATCCCAGCAATATCCAGAAGTACATGGTCTCAGATACAACATGAAAGAATATATACATCTCAGAACTCAGAATAAAGTCTAGCTAAAACATGCCTCAGACTACACAAAAGAAGATAAGCCTAGCTAATCTAGTCTAGACAATCGGGGTGATATCCTCAGCTAGAGCTGGGTCCTCCTGAGGGTCCAGCTCGCAGGTGTCATCTAAGGCTTCCCCATAGTAAGTATCCAGGCAGGCCTCCTCCTCGTCCTCTGTAATATTTTCAACAGGTCCAGTCAGGACAGGAGCGAGTACAGTACATCTCATGCAGTTCATATCATGTCAGGAAATATAAAGCATATAAAGCAAGCAATAGAGTAAGATACATGAAATACTGTAAGAAGATGTACATTAAAACATGAGAGATATTTGATAACTGAAAATATATACATGATAAGTAAGAACTGTAAGTGACTAGTGATGTAGAGTACGAGATG
Source organism: Iris pallida (assembly GCA_029216955.1). Taxonomy (NCBI): domain Eukaryota; kingdom Viridiplantae; phylum Streptophyta; class Magnoliopsida; order Asparagales; family Iridaceae; genus Iris; species Iris pallida. The sequence continues at coordinate 65,645 of JANAVB010010849.1, forward strand.
GCATGTAATTGGCTTAGGTTGTACATGAAAACATGGAAGTAACAAAGTGTACATGATGGGTAAATCACATGACCATTTATACTCACCCTACCCACAATCAATACACAAGGATCTATTCAAGTTACGTTACGGACGTGATGTTTTGGTTACACAGGAAAATACATGAGGAAACATGAACGTACATGAGAGCACATGAAAGTACATGAGCATACATGAGAGAACATGAGTGTACATGAGTAACGCAAGAGCAAAGAATACTTGATGTACATGAAAACACATGTCATAAAGTATCCGATGCGCCCGCTAAGGGGGATAACATCCCAAGAAGAGATCCATATAGTACCAATCCATGTGATAACGTGACAGCATCATGTAAAATAATGAGAGCGAGAATATAAGTCGTGACAAGTATGAAACGATCAGAGAATGTACTCGCCTGGTATCTGAGTGTCCAATATGAAAGTACTGTCCGAGGAGTGGTGTCTGGCTCCTAATGAGAACAGCACAAATCACGACAAGTCCAAAATAGAAAATAAAGTCCTACTATGCATTCTACATGATTCTAGGTCAATATAGGCCAAAGCTAACTCTTGGTCAACTCTGGTCAACCCTAGAAGTCAAACTAGGTCAACTATAGTCAAACTATGTCTAACAAGACTAGGTTAGCCTAAACTAGGTTTAACAATCTTGCTAGACCCTAACAAGCCTATAATAGTCTATCAAGACTTATATCCAACCATGCTAGCCTATATTAAGTATTACATACCACAAGACCAACACAAGCTATTTACATTCAACTTATACATAGATATACCATAGGGTTTATAGGGCATACATTAGATATTTAGGCATAATTCAACACATTACAATATATACATAACATTACATAAATATGTATACATACTATACAAACCTACATTTAGAAGACTAGGAAATATACAGATATATAGAGAGGGAGACAAACGACTGTTGTGGATGTGTCATACATGGTGTACATGAAAGGGAGAGGGAGGACTGTGTGTGTATGGGTTATACCTGAGTGTGGCAAGGGAAAAAATCTGTGTGAGGAAGGGTGTTGTAATTGGATGGGCAAGGTGTGTGTATGTGAGGGAGGCAATGTGGGAGTGATGTGAATACTAGAGAGCAATATGTGTGTGTAGGGACATACATGAGTGGCTTTGTGTGTGTGTGACTAGAGAGCCATGGAACAATGTGGTAGCATAAAAGAGAAAAAAATAGGAAAACTGTCAGGTAATGAAATTCGCATGTTCATTGGGAAAAATAGTGAATCTTGGGAATGGGAGGAACTAGTGTACAGTCAAAACAGTGAATGAGCCACCCTGAAACAGGGATCCAACATTGCACATCAGTGAACGAACTGAACTACATAAAGAAACTGGAAAACAAGAATCAGTCCTATCTAATGGTTCAATAACATTCAAACCACACATATCTCAGTTTAATAGTAATTAACAACAGTTCAAAAACTAGGAAGACTGGAATCTCAGGTTTTAAGTGACAATCTAATGCAGTTCGAAACCAAGTCCCTTGCCATCACAAAACCAAAGTATGTGGGCTAGTACCCAATGCATTTAGGTGAACCCAAAACTCAGTTTACTACATAGAAAATTCTCAGAGTAATCCTGTATCACATTCTCAGTTTTTATTACATTTCAACCTCAAGAAGAATCAATATCAGTTCTCAGTTTTACAAACATAAGGAAATCTCAGATTTCTCAACATACAAACCCAATTCTCAGTTTTATAAACATAAGGAAATCTCAGATTTCCCAACATACAACCCAAATTCTCAGTTAATCTATATATATAGAGAGAACCTCATTTGAAATGTGACTTGCAAGATTCAAACATCAATTTCCTACACCACAGTGATACACATGTTCAGCAGGTTATGGGTAAAACAGTATTAGTTATCAATGACAGTTAATTACAACCATAGATTTAGATCAGTGGAATCCTAACTAAGTTCCATAAATTCAAATCCACTATTTCATTTCATGGTTCAAACTCAGGTTTTACATTACTGTTTCAGTAATCTCAGGTTTGAGTGTTAATAACAGTAAAATGAAATTAGAAACCAAGTATCAGTTTTTTATTTGAACCTAAAATGGATCAATCCTCATGTGAACCCAAAGACAGGTGGACAGTGGTGTTGTCCATATGTTTATATGCCAGAGGGGGGTATTCGTGTCCACAAGAATGGACACGAACGTGTCTAATTCAGAAAACTGAAAATAGTGCACTGTGTCAGTGAACAATGAAAAAAATGCTAATTGACATATAATTTCATGCTAATATTACACTTAAATGGTTGGTACTGAGAGTACTACATGTGATTGTGTCAGTCGAGCCATAATGTGTCAAGAATCTGGACACAAACGTGTCCAAATACTTACGCACACACGTAGACACACGCGTGCACACAACGTCGTGCAGCGAGTCCATGGACTCGTGCACTCGACACAGGCCACGTGGAGCCACGTTGTTGTGTACATATATAGCCCACATGTAGGGCAACATGATCGACACCCTGCATCGTTTCCAAGTGGTGACAGGACATGACACGAAGTGCGTGTCAGTGCTGATTTTCTGCGTGCACAGTTCAGTGTAAAATAGGTGTGATCATGATTTCATGTCCGAATCGACACAACGTGTCATGAAACTTGAGGGGGGGTCTGACAGTGATGGCCCCCACCTCTGTGTCAAATTACACGTGTCTACGTGTCCTGTGTAGGGAGGAATAGAGGTCGGGTAGCAGGGGACAGAACTGTTCTCAGTTCCAGCGTGTTTGTGTCCCTCGTGTGGACACGACACAGCACGAAATACCTAAGTATCAACACAAATATTCAAGAGGGATCCTAGATCTACAATCCTATTCAAAAGGATTTCGAAAATAACACAAAAGTCGCTTTGTGGTATTTCGACAAACAGTTAAGGGACAGGTCTGATACGTGTCCAAACGGTCACGAAACTTATGAAACTCGACACAAAACCAATGTAAACACTTAGGGGACTCCTAGGGCTTCCTAAATATGTAAAGAAATCGAAATTTCATTGAGGAATGAGGAAGTTACCTATACTTGAACTTTCAAGAAAAACCCTCCTTCTCTAGAGCTCTTCTCCTTGATGTCCCAATCCAACAAATCTACAACAAATTGAAATAAAACTTCAATAACAGCAGGAATAGGTGTATTAAAACCTAATGGAAGAGATTTGAATGAAAAGGAAATGTAATGGAGTTCTAGGGATTAAATGATGTAGGAACAAACCTTTCCTTCTAAACTTGAGCTTTCCTAAGAAAGAGGCAACCCTAAACTAAGGGAGTATTTATAGGGTGGTGTTCCCAAGGAGGATATGGTGGCTGGCCACTTAAGTCTAGGGCTAGGGTTTTGTAATTGTCTTAGGCTTTGGGCCAATCTACAAGGCTATTCTTAAATTGATTTATCAAAGGTTCTAAATCATAAGCCATGACTTATGAATTTCTAATTCCTATTGCTAACTAGAGTCTATTGACTAAACCAAGGGTTAGCTTAGGTTAGACTATAGTCATATAACCTAACCAAGTCCATACTAACTAGGGTTAGCTTCTAGGTTGGTCTACAAGGGTCAAACTAGTCAAAGTCAACCTAGTCCAAACAATTCCAAAATAAATCCTAAAAATTCCCATAAATTCAAATAAATTATAACAAATTCAAATAACCCTAAAAATGTCAAAAATACCCTAATCACATGGCTAAAATCTAGGGTAGGCAGTCTCTACAGTTCACTAGTAAATCACCAAAAATCATAAGTCATGAATTTAAATAGTTTAAAAATAATTAAAAATCACTAAAAATCATAATAAAATAAATATCATTATTTAAAAATTATAATTACAAAATTTCAAAATTACCCTCTTCTGAAAAACTGGTGTTACATATACTCATGTGCTCAGATGATCTTCGTATACGACTATACTTCGTATGAAATAACATAACTTGGCTAGATCCTTGTGTATTGATTGAGGCGGGGAAGTAGAAGTGGTTATATATTTAATCTAGTAGATTACTCGTGTGCAGCCTCTTTAGATTACTCGTGTGCAACTTCGTGCCGTTTATATAACCATCTTGTACTCTGAATCACTAGCACTGTTAGTTCTCATATATTATATCTATTTACTTACAGTCTTCCTTTTTACATTATATTGTTCTTCATTTTCTTGTATCTTAATCTCTAGCATGTTTATATTTCCTAACCTGTTATGATTTGTTGAGATGTACTGTACTCGTTTATGTCCTGACTGGACCTGTTGAAAATATTACAGAGGACGAGGCTGAGGCGTTCTGCTCTACTTATTACGTGCGACCCTAGAGGACTGCTGTGACCTGGACCAGCAGCAGGACCCACTAGTAGTGGATGACACTCCCCTAGATTAGGATGTCTTTCATTTATCTTTTCTGGATTACTGTATTGAGATTCTGAGATGCTATTTGGGATATGTATTTATTTAGACACTTAGACTTATCTGTATTGTATCCCTGTGATTTTTATTCTGTATCTATCTATCTATCTATCTATCTATTTTATTATGCGCTACCTTAGATTTGATTGAGACTGTATTTGCTATGTCACCTCCATTCGGAGTGTATATACTGTGCAGGTACCTTTATATTGTTAGATGTTGACCTAGGACAGCGTTCTACCGCCGACACTGCGGCGTAGGCTAGACATACCCATGTCTCGTGCCCTTACTTTAGGGTGCGGATCGTGACACGTTTTTAGTAGTGGTTCATGCAGGTCAAGATTAGAAATATAGTGGTATTCGAACTAGAGTATCACTACAGCCTGTAGTAGGATTAGTATATTTGAAGGTACTCAATCACACTAGGAAAAACTCCTTATCAGATTCCTTTTAACTAAATTTACTACTTATCGTCTTCCCTTGAATTTTTAACTGTCCTCCTTTGATATTTTGGCTCATTCTCAGTAATTTATTCTTGTTTAATCTGTGTCTCCAGGATGGTTGAGACATGATCGCATCGCTCTGGCCCAGCAGACGCTGGTGAGAGGTCTACCACCCCTCGTCCGATTGAGGACGATGGGACCACAGCACCTCCTGTTTCTGTTCATATAGGAGCATCTATAGGTTTTAAAAGTGTACCTCCACCTGTCCGGAGGTCTTCCTCCATCATTTCAGATACATTCCAGCAGCAGTTACCTTCAGGGGCAGTGGCTCAGATGTTTACCCTTTTCCAGCAATTCTTGGAGACTCAACAGCAGATGCAGTAGAGTCAGTCTGCTGATCTTCGATAGAGCGTACACGATACCCACCAGTTGGTCATGGCGACAGTAGAGCTTGTGGCTGCTCAGCCACAAGGAGGCCAGATTCAGCATCAGTATCAGCAGAGGCCTATTCAGCAGCACCTTCAGGGTCAGGGACGTGCATATTTCTACCATGCATCTAGACAGCAGCAGGACGCTAGGTGCAACTTCTGTAAGAAGGTAGGCCATGGATGGAATGACTGCAGGATGAGGCTTGGCAGGTGTTTACTTTGTGGTTCAGCGGAGCATCGGTATAGGGAGTGTCCCAGGAGCCAGACAATAATGACTCAGGAAGCAGGAGCGAGGGCTCCGATGAGCCAGCAGGAGGGATTACCCTTTCAGACTCAGCCACAGAGATTCGCATAGCATCAGGCTGAAGGAGGCCAGCAGTGGCGAGGAAACGCTATAGCAGCAGAGAATACACAGGCAGTAGGAGAGCTTATCGTAGGTTCTGTCCATCTCAATTTCATTCTTTGCCATATTTTAACCATCTCGAAATTCAGATCCAACAGATCTTGCTTATTGTTCTTGTTCGTAGATAAATCTGAATCTTAGTTCATTGTCAATTTAATTTTCTGCCAAGATAAATCATATGGGCTAGGTCACCTCAGTTATGGGATCTAGAATCTTCGATAGTCATGTTAGCTGTCATAGTGAGGACATATAGTCAGATTTTGGACGTATTTTTCGGGTGTGGGAATTTAAAGTTTTCGCTGTCAAGCATGCAGTTATACGAAAATTTTAAATACCATGAGTCTAGTGGTATGTACCTTAGTCAAGGACTCTGTGATTATCGTAGCCTTGCTCACTAGCATGACGAAGACTCTGAGTAACATGATTTTGGACAGACGCATATGATTATCAGATTATATCTTGAGAAGATTTTTAAATATATATTTCTATCATACCCTTCTGTTGTTTTAAAATTGTATTCCATCAAATAACTTAGGATTAGGGATATTAGTTGTAGAGCTTATTCATATGTAGTTCTTTCATAGTGTAATGATGTGATATCTTATAGAATGTCTGAACCCTAGAGATGATAGTTAGTATTGGTATTAGAATAGTAACCCATTGTAGATGATTTCCCTGTTATTTATAATACCAACCAGTTTACATATAGGATGTTAGTATGCCTTACAGCCTTGATGATTGTTATTACTTTCCTTACCTTTTTCCAGTGAGGCACCCATGACCAGAGCCTGTCCTCGAGTATAGTTGCAGTTCACCTAAGACTGAGTGGTCTATATATACATATAGATTGCAGATGATATTGGGATATGTGATGGGTTGGTTGGTATCTATAGGGTATTGACATGTTGTTTAGCCTATATTTGGTTCAATTTTCTATTTTAGTTAATTTCTTTGTGTTGAGTTCAGCTAGATATAGTGGAGAGGCCAGGTTGATCTAGAGGCATGTTTCAGTCACCATGTAGGTTTTCTTTCAGTTTTACTATACAAGTGGACCCAAATGTCTTGTCCTTTAGCTCAAAATTTCAGTCTCCTTAGCATCATTCCCTTTTTCCTACACTGATGATTCAGACCATTCATCCTTAGCCTAAATTATAAGCATCTGTTTAGTCACTTATAAGTTTAGTCTACTTTAACCCTTGGTTGATCAGTTATATATATATAGATAATATACTTAGGGTATATGTGGGGTTGTTGTTCTTGAGCATTATATATGTGGTATTTGGGATTGGTGTGCTCAGCTTGTAGGTACTTAGTTATGGGTAACTTGATAGGATTGGAAAGTTAAGAGCTAGCCTATCATAAAGTTTCTCTTTTTGCTAAATTTTAGTTGCCAACACTTAGGTAGCTAGCATAGGTACAATCCTAAGAAGTTGACCAACTGATGACCAAGTACTTGGATGTTGAAGAATTGACTAGTAATTGACCCTTGACTATGTTTGACCTAGAAGGGGTGCGATCATCTTAATTTCGAGGATAAAATTTTTCTAAGGGGGGTAGGATTGTAACACCCAATTTCCAAATGAAGGTTTTTGAAATTTTGTAATTATAATATTATTATTGTTATTTTATATTATGATTTTTGGTAATTTTTAATCATTTTAAACTATTTAAAAACTGTTTTAAGTCGTGACTTGTGATTTTGATGTGTTGCTAGTGAAACCCGAGAGACTGTCTGACCTAGAGCCTAACTAAGTTATTAGGGATATTTATTTATCATTTTTAGCCTAGGGGTAATTTGGTCATTTTGGCTTATTAGAAATATTGATTAAAATGTGGAATTGGTGAATTCTAGTTTGACTTTGACTTGCTCAGACTAGTGGACTAGCCTAGAACCTAACCCTAGCCATGGTAACCCTAGCCTAACTTGAGTTAACTCATTTTAGTCATTAGAGATTAGTTTTAGAATAAGGGGATTTGGTTTAGTGAATTTAAGTCATGACTTATGGTTTTACGAAATGACTTATGACTTAATGATTTAATTAATCATGACTTAAGCCCATGGGCCAATTTAGGAAACCCTAACCCTAATTTTGCAACTTATGACCAGCAATAGGAGAGCCCTCCCTATTTAATGACATGTTGAGGAGTTCTTGCCTCTTTTAGAGCTTGACCTAGTTTTGAAGAAAAGGTATTCTCCCCTTCAAAAAACCCCCATAAATTTATTTTAGTTCCTTTTTAATCCTAGTCTTTTGCATTAGGACCTAATTCCTAGTTGTTTATTATTTCTGGAGGTTAATCTCAGTTTTGGGTTCATTTGGAGCTTTGGAGTTTACATTTGGAATCTTTCCATTGGGGCTTTCTTGGAGGATTGACAACATAGGTAAACACCCTCAAATTATGTTTTAATCCTGATTTTAGTATACGATGGCTTAGGAATAGGTGTCCCTTAGCTACTGTAGGAATTTGTGTCATTTGCATTAGGTTACGTGTCCGTATCGGACACGTATCGAACCTATAGGCTAGGTGTTCGACGAAATGCCCGAACCGATTCGATTTGCTATTTTTGCAAATATACTTGAATAGAATCCTAGATCTAGATATGTTTATTAATTTTTGTAAAGAGTTTAGGTATTTTGTTGTCTCGTTATTTCGGATTCTCGAGTTGGAAACGCTGTGCATGCACGTACACTGTCCTGTATCTCGGGGCTGAGAACTCCCAACACAGGACACATGGACACGCCAAAATTGGTGAGCCTGATGGGGAAATGTCTGGCACTATCCTTCCAAAGTTTGGGTGAATATGGTTGCGTGTGCGAGAAAAATCCTCCCCGCACTGGCCGCGAGGCCTGTCGATGCGCGCTCGAAAGCGCTACTGATACGCAGTTGAAACCGACACGACACATGACATGGATACGATTTAGTCACGTAGACACGTACCCCTACCCTTGGCGTACACGTGTGCATAGCCACGTGTCTCCACGTGGCTTGTGTCGTGCGCGGGACACGCGTGCATGCGTGCACGACGCTGTGCGCTGTGTAGTACACGTGTACGTGTCTGTGAGTGTTTGGACACGTTCGTGTCCACTTGGTGGGACACGAATACCTTGTTTGACACGTGTACACTTGTTAATATATACCAACCAATTAATTGACAAATTAACCTGTTTTTAGTATTCGAAATTGAATTCCCCTATTATGACTGATACGCGATAACAGTTTTGAAACATGAGTTTAATTCTTTGTTTAAACTATTTTTCCTGTTTAATTTTCATGTTAAATTCACCTATACATGTGTATTAAACTATTGCAATGTTGATTAATGACTGGTGTTAGGTTTTTAGTTTTTGAAATTGGTTTTGATAGATTGAACTGATGCCTTTTGAAGTCCTCAAATTCCTGAACTTAAATTCCAGTTTCTAACAGATTTTAATGATTAATTTCCATGTTTGAATCCTTATACATGTGTATTAGTTCTAGCTAGATAGGTTTGGCATGATAGATTAGGTTTGTGATCAAGTATAGGATTTCGAATGTGGAATGGTTTGCTGAAATGTGGACCGATACAGTCCTGGAACCTTTGGGTTCCGAATTTTTATTTCCTTTCTTGAAGACTGATTTGATGAGCTATTTGCCATATCAATCACATGTGTGTTAGTTATTCTAATGATGGTTAAATATGAGATTTGTTTGGATTGATCACTATTTGGAATTTCGAGTAGGAGTTAACTGATTAGTTTACATAACTGTCAATGATTTCCTTTGTTGAAACCAAAACTAAAATTGATTTCTAATGTTAGATTCCAGTTTAATTCTGAGATTCAATGTTAA
>JANAVB010010850.1:0-46898 GCA_029216955.1 Iris pallida
CATTCACAGTTATTAGGAAAGGAAGAGGGAATCAGTTCAGTATCAAGAGATAAATTCTCAGATTTGCAAATGCCAATATCAGAAATTTAGTGTTCAGGTGAATGTTAAACATACAACATTGTGGTGTAATGTGAGAAACAGGGAATGTTCAGAAATTCAAGCAATGTGCACTGCATTCAGTTGACAGTGCAATAGTCATCAGTCCAACTAAATTCAAAAATCCTAAATCATGTATCATCTATCAGTAACTAATACACATGTATGGATTAAACATATCAATTTAAACATCATTTTAACGGTTTAAAATTGGAAAGAACTGGAATAACAGAATAAAATACTGTGTATCAGTGATGACAGTGTTCAAAAGGGGAAATCGAAATTTCGAATTCAAAAATCACACCTAAATACCAAACAAAGGGTTGGTACTATGTGTACACATGTGAGGGTACAATAGAGTGTCCTCGTGTCCAAGAATTGGACACAAATTGTGTCCCAATCAATACACAACACAGACACTGACTGTGCACGAACAATCGTCGTGCAACGTGCACGCATGTCCCACGCGTGACAGGCCACGTGGTGACACGTGGCCTTGCATACACGTGCGCCAGGGGTAGGGCTACCCTAGGACTGCCTGTACAGTGTCTATGACACGTGTCGTGTCCGATACGAATGCGTATCAGTGAGCCACTGTCGTGCGCGTGCACACAGTGCATGATCCGTGCGCGTGCGATATCTCTGCGTGTAGAGAACATATGCACCCAAATTTTGGGAGCATAGTGTCAGTGATAGCCCCAACCTTTCCACAAATTTTGTGTCCCGACGTGTCCCATACAGTGAAATATCGTGCCCGAGATGCAGGACACTGAACCGAGTCAGTGGCGCATGTCCAACCCCTCGTGCACCCGACACAGACACAAAAACACTATCACCTCTTCACGAAAATTAAAGCACTCATATACATCTACAAAACCCTTTAAACACTTTTCAAATAAAGAAATAAATATGAGTGTGGCATTTCATCAAACACTATATAGATACATTGATACGTGTCCGATACGGACACCAAACGGACACAAACTTTGCAAAACCTATACCAACAGAGAGAGGGCACCTAGGGCTTCCTATTCATGCAAAGAAATCGAAAATCTATGGAAGGAATAGGAAGTTACCTATATGTTCAATTTGCATGAAAAGCTTCAAAAAGGGGGAGTTCTCCTTGTTAGCCAAACTCTCCAAATTGCCCCAAGGCTGGGATTATCCTCCATGAACAGCAAGAGAGAGACAATTAGAATCTAATGCAAGTGGTTTGAGCCAAAAAGGAGTTAGAATAGGAAAGTTATGGATTAGGGAAGATGGCTATACCTCTTTCTTCAAAGCTTGAGGGAAAAATGATAAAAGAGGCAAGAACAAATGGAAGAGGCATTAAATAGGGTGTGAAACCCTAGGTTGGCTGCCATGGGTGGGCTTGTTGGAGATTAGGCTTAAGTCATGGGCCTATGGTTCAATTCACAAGTCATTAAATCACAAATCATGCATTAAACCATAAGTCATGACTTAATTTCACTAAATCTAATTCCTCATTCTAAAACCAATCTCTAATGACTAAAATGGGTTAACTCAAGTTAGGCTAGGGTTACCATAGCTAGGGTTAGGTTCTAGGCTAGTCTACAAACCTCAACTAGTCAAGACTAACATAACACATAGCAATATTTAATTAATATTAAATTCACAGAAATTCCCATAAATCATAATAAATTCAAATAAATCCTAAAATGACCAAAATACCCTCTAGGCTAAAATGTACTAATTAACATCCTAATCACATGGCTAGGCTCTAGGACAGACAGTCTCTACGGTTACACTAGCCAAACACCAAAATCATAAGTCATGATTAAAATAATTTTAAAATGATTAAAAATTACTAAAAATTATATTAAAATTTTAAATACCATAATTAAATAAATTAAAATACAAATTATCCTTATTCTAGAAACTGGGTGTTACAAGTCTACCCACCTTAGAAAAATTTCGTCCTCGAAATTTAAGATGGTAGTAGTCCTTCTAGGTCAAACACCCCACAATCAAAGTCTCAAACATACCGTCAGATAATCATATGCGTCTGTCCAAAATCATGATACTCAGAATCTTCGTCATGCTAGTGAGCAAGGCTACGATAATCACAGAGTCCTCGACTAAGGCACATACCTCTAGAATCATGGTATTTAAATTTTTGCATTACCGCATGCTTGGCAGCAAAAACTTTAAATTCCCACACCCGAGAAATACGTCCTAAATCTGACTATATGTCCTCACTATGCCAGCTAACACGACTAGCAAAGATTCTAGATTCCATAACTGGGTGACCTAGCCCATATGATCCATCTCAGAAGAAAATCAAACATAACACAAGAACAACAGGACAAAATTTGATCAATCAACAAGGAACAGAGGGAATCAAATTTCAAGGCTGTAATAAGAGGCAATTTTGGAAATGGAATCAAAAGAACGGAACCTGCAACTAGATCTCCAATGGCCTGAGCATCCTCGACTATCCTGGAAAAAACTCGCTCTTGCTGGCCTCCCTGGCCTGCTGCTGATGCTGCATATACCTCTGCTGCTGCGTCGGTAACGGTCCCTGCTGCTGACCTACCGGAGCCTTGGCTCCTCCTTGGTGCTGCTCCTTGTGCTGCTTTGCCTATATACTGGGAACACTCCCTCAGCTGGTGGTTCGCTGCTCCATATAGTAGGCACCTGCCCAGCCTCTTCCTGCACTCACCCCATCCATGCCCCGGTTTCTTGTATTAGGGACAACTGATTGTCTGCTGCCTGGGTGCCTGATACTGTCTGGGTTGCTGCTGTCCCTGCTAATGGCCCTGACCCTGGAACTGCTGCTGAACAGGCCTCTGTTGATACTGATGCTGAATCTGCAAGAGGAGTATCTTGGCCAGGCCCGCACTACCACTAGCTCCCTCAAAAGGAGGTACAATAGGATAATCCATCTTTTGTTGGGCACCTGACCCACAGAAATAGCAAACCTTCAACTCTTCCTGCACTGCTCCCAGATGTGTCCCGGCTTCTTGCAGTAAGGACAACTGATCGCCTTCCGGTCCTGACCCTGATACTGATGTTGCGCCTGCTGAATTCCTACTGGTGTCTGCATCTGCTGGATCTGCACATGGGGCCTCTTGGCCTGGCCTCCGCTGCTGCTGGTACCGTGAGCATCCGTCCCCTCTTGAACAAGCCGCTGAGTTTCTACTATCTGCTGGAATAAGGGAACAACCGTGCCACGTCCTCTGATCTTGATGGCGACTGCTGCTGAAGAACGTTCGGGACGACAGAAGAAAGTCTCGGAGTAGGAAGAGGTGCACTCCTATAAGCTGCAGATCCCAGCCTGAGCTGGCATAACAAGAACTACAGTCTCGGGCCTGCTGATCAGGACGAGGGGTGGCAGACCCCTCAGTGGTATCTTCCTGATCGAGACGAAGAGATCGTGTCTCCATAACCATCCTGAAGACAGAACAAGGAATCAATACTGAGAGAGAAATAATAATTCAAGGGAGGACAGTTATTCAAGGAAGTATCATGAATTTAGATGGCATGGATTCAGTTAAGAGTTTTCCTAATGTGATTGAGTACTTCAAAAATAATCCTAATCCTACTGCAGGCTGTAGTGATACTCTAGTTCGAATACCACTACATAAACTTGACTGCATGGGCCACCACTAAAAACGTGTCACGACCCGCACCCTAGAGTAAGGGAACGAGACGTGGGTACGTCCAGCCTACGCCGCAGTGTCGGCGGTAGAATGCTGTCCTAGGTCAAACATCTAGCAGTATAACTAAACAGTTTACACTCCCCGAATGGGGCTGACATAGCAGTAAATGAACTCAATCACAACTAAGGAAGAGATAGCACGATATGATATAGAACTCAAGGAAAATAGATGATAAAGTAGTCTAAGATAATCCCAGCAAATATCCAGAGTACAAACTCAGCTACAGAATGAAAGAATATATACAACTCAGAAATTCTGAACAGAAAATAAGTCTAGCTAAACATGTCTCAAGACAACATAAAATAAGATAAGCCTAACTAAACTAGTCTAGGCAATGGGGGTGATGTCCTCAGAGAGCTGGGTCCTCCTGAGGGTCCAGCTCGCAAGTGTCATCTAAGGCTGCCCCGTAGAAAGTTTTCAGACAGGCCTCCTCCTCGTCCTCTGTAATATTTTCAACAGGTCCAGTCAGGACAGGAGCGAGCACAGTACATCTCAACAGTTCATAGCAGGTTAGAAAATATAATCATGTAGTAAAGTAAGATACAGGTACTGAAAGAAATACGGTATGTAAACAGAGAGAGAACTGTAATAGAAATATCTACTATAAGTAAAGAGCTACCAGTGACTAGTGATTTAGAGTACAAAGTCGACATGTGAACGGCTTGATTGTACATGGCTATACTAAAGAGGCGTACATGGCTATTCTACTTTGGAATTGTTCATATGGCTATTTATACTCCCCCGTACTCCCCTCCAATTAATACACAAGGATCCAACCAGGTTATGTTATGATTCTATGTAACAGCCCCAAAGGGTGATAAGCCCCCAAAGGATGGTAAGCCTCCAAAGGGTGGTAAGCCCCCAAAGGGTGGTAAGCCCCCGAAGGGTGGTACATAGTAGTCCCATAAATGGGGTTTCTGGGAAACCCAATAAATGGGATAAGGATTCAAAGAAGACTCTGTGCATATGAGTATATGTCACAAGTGATCAAAGAACCAAAGAAGCATAGTAATATGCCATGTAAGTGAAACACACAGAACATAGAGTACCCCGATGCTCCCTGAAGAGATAACATCTCAGGGAGGGATCCATATTGTACTAATCCGTGTGACCAACGTGACAGTATCAAGTAAAGTAATTTAATGCAGGAAAATAATTCTAAGCAGGATATGAAATGATCAGAGAATGTACTCGTCTCGTATCTGAATGTATGAAGTAATTGTACTGTCCGAGATGAGATACCTGACTCCTAGTTAGAGCAACACAAGTCAAGATGTATACAGGGGATGATAAATAAAATCTACAATGCATCTGCATGCTGTCTAGGTCAAACTAGACTAAAGTCAACTCTAGTCAACTACACTAGTCAAACTAGGTCAACTAGGTCAAGACTGACCTAAACAAGTCTAATCTAGGCCCTAAACTGACACACAGATAGGCCATAGGCTAAGTGACTAGGCCATAGGCTAATTAGGCAATACCATGCCTAATGAACCAACCAAACCATAACATTACACACATGACAATATGTCTATATTTAATACACATAGATATAACTATATAATCTAATATAGGAATACACATATTGCATCTCACATATATTTATACAATCTAAAATAGAAGTACACATAAACATACATACATATTATCTATATATACACATTAGACAAATATATACATGTACATATAATTGGGATAAAAAGGGAATGTGGTGTACATGTGTGGTGTTAGTGAAGGCTAGAGGGTTCAATGTGTGTGTGGAGCAAGTGTGAGAATTCCTGGAAACAGGAAACAGTGGCATGTGTGTGTGTGTGTGTGTGTGAGTCTTGAGGGTGTGTGTGATATGTGTTCAGGCATGTGTGTGTGAGTGAATGTGTGAGAAAGTGATAAGAGGATAGTCAACAAGTGAGGGGCTATGTGGGGTAAATTGGGGACTGTCATGGACAGTCAACAAGGGTTGTTATGGGGGTGTAAAGGGCTGAACCTCAAGGACTGTTTTGTGGGACTAATGACAGGTTTTTAGGAGTGATAAGGACTGGTTTAGGACAGCTAATAGGCCTACTAATGGACATATTTAGGGATTGGTTTGGTGTGGTTTGTAGGGGCTGTTTAGTGACAGGTTTTTATAGGCTGGAATGGCGTGCTAAGGTAGCTGAAATGGGGCTACTTAGGACTGATTTGTGGGGCTAATATGGACTGCTACTAGGCTGGATAGGAGTCTGCATATAGGTCAGTGAAACAACATGGCTATTGGCCTCAAAATAAACATTCAGAAATCAGTTGGAACTGGGAGACCAATGCCCAACACAGTGGATCAATTTCAGTTAAGGAAATGAATTCAATTCGACAATGAACCCCATCACATATCCTTACAGTGATCTACACAACATTGAATCTAACTTCAAAACAGATAGGAAATCAATTCAGGTATTAAGGAGAACCTGACAGTTTTAAATAGGAAAATAATATCATTCAATTCATGTATCAGTCATGCATATTCGAAGCCCAACACATTGTCCAAAATCCCATTCATGAATCCAAAACCCATTCTAACATGTAAAATCAATCTATCATGAGCTAGCAATTATGTGGGATCATTCATGACTATCTAAACATCAATTGAAACAGATTAAAATAGGAATTTCAGTAAGAAGAATCTCAGGTTTTCAGTAGAGAGGAAATCAAGTTCAGTTTTTAAAAAGAAATTGAATGACAGTTCTATTGAAAATAATCTCTGGTAGTTAGCATATCCAAAAGTCCGTTTCAAACCCATTGCTCAACATAGTTAAGAAAAGGAATTTCCAGGTTTTTTGTGAATCACAAAAAGTGCATTAATAGATAATTGCAACTCAGGAATCGATTTCAGTTTTCTACTTAACAGTGAATCAATTTTACATTAGCAAACTCAGAAAACACATTTAATCAAGACTCACAACTCAATTTATCCCAGGTTTCATTAAACTGAAAATTTAGTAACAAATATTTCAGGTAAGAGAAACATGAATCTCAGGTTTCACCTATCATTTCCATTCACAGTTATTAGGAAAGGAAGAGGGAATCAGTTCAGTATCAAGAGAATAAATTCTCAGATTTGCAAATGCCAATATCAGAAATTTCAGTGTTCAGGTGAATGTGTAAACATACAACATTGTGGTGTAATGTGAGAAACAGGGAATGTTCAGAAATTCAAGCAATGTGCACTGTATTCAGTTGACAGTGCAATGTGCATCAGTCCAACTAAATTCGAAAATCCTAAATCATGTATCATCTTATCAGTAACTAATACACATGTATGGATTAAACATATCAATTTAAACATCATTTTAACGGTTAAAATTGGGAAGAACTATGGAATAACAGAATAAAATACTGTGTATCAGTGATGACAGTGTTCAAAAGGGGAAATCGAAATTTTGAATTCAAAATCACACCTAAATACCAAACAAAGGGTTGGTACTATGTGTCACACATGTGAGGGTACTATAGAGTGTCCTCGTGTCCAAGAATTGGACACAAATCGTGTCCCAATCAATACACAAACACAGACACTGACTGTGCACGAACAATCGTCGTGCACACGTGCACGTATGTCCCGCGCGTGACACAGGCCACGTGGTGACACGTGGCCTTGCATACACGTGCGCCAGGGGTAGGGCTACCCCTAGGACCGCCTGCACAGTGTCCACGACACGTGTCGTGTCCGATACGAATGCGTATCAGTGAGCCACTGTCGTGCACGTGCACACAGTGCGTGATCCGTGCGCGTACGATATCTCCGCGTGTAGTGAACCATATCCTCCCAAATTTTGGGAGCATAGTGTCAGTGATAGCCCCAACCTTTCCACAAAATTTCGTGTCCCGATGTGTCCCATACAGTAAAATATCGCGCCGAGATGCAGGACACTGAACCGAGTCAGTGCGCAGCGTGTCCAACCTCTCGTGCACCCGACACAGACAAAAACACTATCACCTCTTCACGAAAATTAAAGCACTCATATACATCTACAAAACCCTTCAAACACTTTTCAAAAATAAAGAAATAAATATGAGTGTGGCATTTCATCAAACACCTATATAGATACATTGATATACGATCCTACGGACACCAAACGGACACAAAACTTTGCAAAACCTATACCAACAGAGAGAGGGCACCTAGGGCTTCCGATTCATGCAAAGAAATCAAAAATCTATGGAAGGAATAGAAAGTTACCTATATGTTCAATTTGTATAAAAAGCTTCAAAAAGGGAGGGTTCTCCTTGTTAGCCAAACTCTCCAAATTGCCCCAAGGCTGGGATTATCCTCCATGAACAGCACGAGGGAGACAATTAGAATCTAATGCAAGTGGTTTGAGCCAAAAAGGGGTTAGAATGGAAAATTATGGATTGGGGAAGATGGCTATACCTCTTTCTTCAAAGCTTGAGGGAAAAATGATAAAAGAGGCAAGAACAAATGGAAGAGGCATTAAATAGGGTGTGAAACCCTAGGTTGGCTGCCATGGGTGGGCTTGTTGGAGTTTGGGCTTAAGTCATGGGCCTACGGTTCAATTCACAAGTTATTAAATCACAAGTCATGCATTAAACCATAAGTCATGACTTAATTTCACTAAATCTAATCCCTCATTCTAAAACCAATCTCTAATGACTAAAATGGGTTAACTCAAGTTAGGCTAGGGTTACCATAGCTAGGGTTAGGTTCTAGGCTAGTCTACAAACCTCAACTAGTCAAGACTAACATAACACATAACAATATTTAATTAATTTAAATTCACAGAAATTCCCATAAATCATAATAAATTCAAATAAATCCTAAAATGACCAAAATACCCTCTAGGCTAAAATGTACTAATTAAACATCCTAATCACATGGTTAGGCTCTAGGACAGACAGTCTCTACGGTTACACTAGCCAAACACCAAAATCATAAGTCATGATTAAAATAGTTTTAAAATGATTAAAAATCACTAAAAATTATATTAAAATTTTAAATACCATAATTAAATAAATTAAATACAAAATGTCAAAATTACCCTCATTCTAGAAACTGGGTGTTACTTAGAACGCTGTCAAGCCCGTAAGAAATAAATGCTCAAAATATAACATTTGCTGCTCATTCACATTTCTAAATTTGTTACAACATTTACAACATTTGTAATTAAAGAAAATACAAAATTTTACAATTAATGAAATTGAAACAACTGTTATCTATTTCTAGGTTTCTGTCTGTAAGTACACCCGAATCTCCCAAAGCTAAGTGAAGCCATAGCTAACCTGAAAAATGTTGGTTTTCAGTCAGGAATGGAACAAGCACACAAACCGACGACAGTACAAAAACACAATAGAATTTATAAGACATGAAAATAACATATGAGAGGTAAAAACTAGAAGATACTGATCATGGCACGGTGGAGAAGACAAGGAAAAATAAATAAAAGACAACTACCTATGTGGTGTGAAATATCCGTTTCGACATGTGAACGGCTAGGGGGTAAATACGGCACCCTGCACGTGTCGTGTGCTGGCTATTCTCTACGAAAGACACGGAGGATAGTTTTGGGTAGTCCATATGTCTACTAAGATATTTTTCCTCCCGACTACTCCGTGTGACGAGCGTATCAACAAGCAGCAAGACAAATGTATAAACATGAAATGTAAAAACTACTATGAATCGAAAAGCAATCAGAAAGTGTACTTGCCTGATGTCCTTAGCTGGTGAAACCAATAATTCTGTTGAGTACAGTATATTTCAGTTGGCTAGGAGTGAAAGAGTTCGGGTTTGCAGACGAAATAAGAATACGATTAGTCACTATCAATAATTATATTTGAAGGAATTGCGTAAATAATTTATATTATTACTATATGATTTTAAACTATATTTTTCTATTATCCAAAGTACTTTAGATAACCGAAAATCTAGAAAACATTTTAGGGCAAAAACATAATTTGTCAAATATATAGTCTTTAATCAAAACTATATTTCTTATTAGTCCAATTATTTTAGATAACTACTTAAAGATATGGAAAATCATTTAGAAAATATTTCTTATTTAGGATAATATATATATATATATTATATATATTATATATTATATATATATATTTATATATTTATAAAAAATATTTATAAAAAATATTATATATATATTTATAAACTATTTAGGACTTAGTAGATATTTGAACCCAAAAAGTATTTTATAATTGATAAAATCCATGTAAATATTTATAGACTATCTAAGAGGTTTTTATAAAATAGATTTGGAAGACCTTTAAGAAAATACTATCTTCGTATATACATATCAACATTTAACTCAAATATAGGGCTTAAAGCCCGATACTATAGATATATGGTTACAATGAAATTTGGAAAATATTTTATTTAACAAAAAAACTAATAAAGATAATATAGCAATAATAATATATAATACAATATAATATACTTGAAAATACCTATATGGTATACCCATACCATTATACATATATATGGCCAAAACAGAATTTAACAATTAGCCCAAATAGTTTATATAATGTCCAGGCCCAAAACCCATGGAATCCATGTGGACTCTGGCCCAACTATCTTTTCTAATAATAATAATAAAAAATAATATAACAATAAGAATATAATACGTACTCCCTATTATTAGGGCTGGCTTTGGCCCAATAGTTCACTTATTTATTTTTTTACTGCCAGCCCACCCAACTCTAAACCATTGGCCTAGTCACATGGTTTTAAAGCCCATACAACTAAACAAAGAAAAAGAAAAAGAGAAAAAAAAATAAAACATAACTATCACTTTTCCTCACAGAAAGATGAAAGTGAAGAAGTGAGAGAGAGAGAGCAAAAGGGGGGAAACTGAGAAAGAGAAGGGGAAAGTGAACTCACTTGGAAGCTCGGCCCAGGCATCGCGACGGGGTAAAACTCAGGGTCATCCTCTGTCGGCGACTCACAGGAGGCGGCGCACGGTTAGCGCGTCTTCGGCAGTGGAAGCACGGAGGTGGACGTTGCTCTGCGCCGGGCTCGGTCGTGGCGCTCGGCACAGGGCTCCGGTGGAGGAGCTCCGTCATCGGCAGCCGATGGAAGTTGGAAACAACCACCAGACGACGTACGCACGGAGGTGGCGGCGTTTGGTTCGAGCGGCGGCGGATGCGCTCAGGAGGGTGGCGCCGGGTCGGCGTGGAACGAAAGGTGGCCAAAGTGGCGCCGGGTGAAGCGGGGACTGCTGGATGCTCATGGTGGCGCTCTGGCGGTGAGCGACGGGGGGGATCGGCGGGCGCCCAGATTTGGAGGAGAAGGAGGGGGCTCCCGCGACGGAGGCACAGCTCCCACACAGCGGTGGCGACCCAGGTTCTCACTCTCAACCTCTACTCTCCTTCTGAGTTGTGTGGTGGTGGCACGGCTTGGCTGTAGCTGGGGCTGATGGTGGTGGCATGGTGGTCTGTGGGTCTCGTGGAGATGCCATTGATGGCGGTGGTGATAAGGATGAGTATGGCGGGGCTGGGGGCTACGGTGGTGTCACTGTGGGCGGTGGTGGTGGGTATTTGATTACAGGGACTGATGGAGTTGGCCGAGAATTGGAAGGTGCAGGGTACGGCGAGAGGGTGGCATAGTGGTTACGGTGACAGGAAAGGAACAGTGGGATGATTGATGGCGCAGCAGTCGGACGCTGCTCGAGTTCGCCCGTCGGGAACGGTTGTAGAAGCGGTGGTGTTCAAGATGGTGGATGGGAATATACGGAGACCCGGGCGGTGGTGGCAGCGGGGATGGGATCGGAGTTATCTGGGGATGGTTGTGATGGGATGTAGTGTCGGGCGTGTCCGATACCGAGGAAATATGTATATGTAGATGAATAAATAGTGGAAGGGTTGGTAACGAACACGGACACGATGCACGGTAATTGAGGTTGATGTTTGTGGTTGGATCTGAAAATTTGGAGAAGCAGGCCTCCTTAAATAGGAGTTGAATTCTTAGTTCTGATAAGGATGAAAAGTCCTTCTAGATAAAATCTTTCTTTAGTTAAAAATCAAATAAACTTTAAATACAATTCAATCCAATCAAATCTATTAATGATAATAAAATATTTATTTGAATCGTCATCAAAATAATTTAAATCGTACGAATTTAAATCCAAGTCGAATAAGAGATCAATATAATAATTTTGAAATAATATTTGTTGCTATCACATAATTTTAATCATAATATTCAAATCAAATCAAATAGCTGATTACTATAACAATTTCAAATAAGATTTGGAAGCATATTTTTATTAGTCAAAAAATCATATTAGAAATGTTTTAATAAATCTTTTTAGTAAATAAAGATAGTTTATGATATCCAAAACCATTTCTTCCAAATTAAATATTTGAAAGCCCAATAATTACTATAAAATATTTTGTAATGCTAATAATAAGAAGTAAATATTTCTACGAAAAGTGAATGGTAATCGCAATTATCAATTTAATTAGTTTTGGAAGCACAAAATAATGATAAATAGCTTATACTAAATTTTTAAGGAAAAATTCATTTTAAATCACGCGAAGTAAAATAAACTAAATTTAGGAAGTTACTTTCAACAAAATATTTGAAAATAGATTGGCAAATCCTTTTGTCTATAAATATTTACCATTCTTAAAATCCATTTTGAAATTAAATTATTTGGAAGTCAAAAATAATGATCGAAACATCTTTTATAATTTTAAGACTAAAATACGAAAATTATTAAAATAAATTAGTACCTTTAAACCATGATTTTGGAAAGCCGACAACAACAAAATATCTTTTAGAAATCTCAACGAACGTCACCTTTTAAAATCAAAAAATAATTTTGAAAATTCGGGAAGAGGGGTTACACTAATATGTCCCGTCTACTTAACATGCTCACTGTCTAGTTTCTTTCATGTTCACATGCTTCCTTTTTCTTACATGTACACAGTTTACATTATGTCACATATCCTTTACTTTATGCTACATGTTGCTTTACTTATTGTCTTCCTATTCTCGGGATAAGTGTATTGGTAGCGCACGAGTCTCGATTTGCTTTTACTTATTTATGTCTCTATCTGTTGCTATGATTTGCATGCTGATTTTAGTTCATAGTTTGGCTTCCTTTGTGGTACTTGCTATTGGGGGTTTGACCCCACTGGTTTTGTTTGGCCAGATCTGATAGAGGAGCCCGAAGGATCTTTCGTACCATCTACTCGACGGTGACTACCCGGAGCACTAGAGTACCATAGTGGATTTCCCATATCATTTTCCCACTAGTTATGTACATTATTCTTTTGTGGCATTTAGCCTCCGAGCATGTGTTTAGCTCGTGTTTTGGACTTGACATTTAGCCTATGGGCCAGAACATGATTTGCGTATTCTAGATTATAGCTAGAGCTTATCATGTATGATTATTACTCATGCTAGTCTCCACTCTGTATTAATAGCTTCATGATCATTGATATATGATTATTTGGGATGCTTTACTATTTTATATTCAGTTGATCTTACTTCTTATACATTGTTTACTACCTGTGATTGAGATACCTAGGATTGCTTGACCTAGGATCGACTGTTGGCTTGTAGTAGTAACCCCCATGTCTATACAGCTTATACGTCATTTCGGAGTACCGAAGTACTTTGGTATACGTAGCTGGCCTGGTCCGTCCCTACTTGTCAGTATTCTGGTTCTGGGGTGTGACACCTCATCAAGCTGCAAATTTATGCTCAATGGAATTATCTAACGAGGTACAAAATAATTCTTTTATGAAGAAAATGAATTCTCTTATGATGAGTTATCTGATGCTTTGAGTGATCTATTAGAAGAACACAAGAAAGTATTAGATAAGTATAAGCAAGCTAGAAAGGATATTCTATCCTATAGCGTGAGAATGAAAAGCTTACTTGCTTATTGAATGATACTAGAAATAGTTCTCCTTCTGATAATTCTAATGAGATTTCCACACTGAAGTTTAGATTGCATGAGGCACTTGATTGCATTGAGAAAATCACTCAAGAAAATGCTAAACTTAAGGAGGAATTAGAATCAGAAAAGAAGAAGTATTCTATTGCTTCATGTAGAATTGATTCTCTTTCTGCTAAATATGATGAGATATGTGCTAACTCTAAAAAGTTAGAGATTAGACTAGAAAAGCATGTAGTACAACCTACGACTCAGACTAACATAAGACACTTAGCACATCACAAAGTCACACACGTCAGATCTTTTACAAAGGAAGCATGCAAAGCTAAAGCTTCACGCAACCATGCTTTCTATTACAAGTATCCATGTACATCATATCACACTACTGTACGTTCTCATACTGCTGCACATAGCACTAGTATTAATACTTTCTGTCATTATTGTGGTATGGGCACGTTTCTAATCATTGTCAGATTAGAAAACTAGTTGATATAAACTTGTACAAATGGGTTCCCAAAGCTAACAAATGTGGATCCAAGTATTGGATACCAAAGTTTTCACCTAATATTGCAGGTGAAGCTTCACATATCAAATAGAACCATGGAACATATTGGTGATTGCAAAGCTACAAAGGTCATCTTCCATGCAATTGCACCAACAAAGTGTGGTCACTAGAACCACTTCGGTAACATGCTTCCTAAATATTTTTTAATATCTAGCATGTTCTTACTGATGTCTTGCTATTAGCTTTCATTGATATCTTTTAAATTGTTTATTGTTTGAATCAATATGAGACATAATCCTAGCTTGACTAGCTGTTTAGCTTAAATGATTAGTTCACACTATATAGTATTTTATTTTCTATTATTATGACACATTTATCTATGTATGCTCTTTATTTTAGTTTTATCCTTGAAGAATGCATACCTCTCTAGTCCATAGGAGCTTTTATTTTGGTTAATATGCTTTTGACTCTTCGCCTTTAATTTTTTTTAATGGTCACTTCTTACCGATTTGTCTTTAACATGTCATATTTACTTGATCGGTATTTGTAAGTATGTATGTTTAGCACAAGTCTTCTATTTACTTGAAAAGTATATACATATACTTTTATGTTAACCATGTGCTTGCTTATTCACTATTGATTCTCATATTTATTTTGATAACTTCTTATGGTTTAATTACATCTTTGTCTGATAAAGTTTATTTATGCATGTTTTTGATCTTGTGCTAAAATTTTTTATGCTTGTTAATGATACATGAATAATTCATTATCATTCATATATTGCTCACATGTCTATTATATTGCATAAATATCTTTATGGGTATATACATGAGTAAAGTTCAAGTTCTTTATTATTTTTTTAAAATAGTTTCAAACTTGTGCTTATCTCATACTTTAGCTATTGATTACTTTGAATAAATTTATGTTCTTCTCTTTATTATCTTCTTCCTCAAAGCCTCTTTTAATGATATTTTCCTTGGCTTTTTGGTTGACATTTTGGATACATGACTCTTATTTAAATTATTTTCTTGATCTTGATAAACCATTATTTGGGTATTTACTTCTTTTATATTTAGGGATTCTGGATTTCGATGTTGTTCGATGATACTGTATGTATTCCTTTGAATCTAAGTTCTTAAGAGTAGAGGTCATTTTGGGAACAAGCCGAAAGGGTCCTTCTGTCATACATGTGTAAATAGCCTGAAACGACACGTTGTACTAGTCTTCGGACTACCGCTAGCTGGGAACCAGCCCCTACTGCTAACCCGAAGTGATCAATACTTATAGACTTAAGATTTATTGATGATCTACTCGCAACTATCATCTAGTTCTGGATCCAAGGTACTGAACCCAGTCCCCTAGGTTTCAGAATACATCAGCGTATCTAGGTCCTATATTTTGATTTACAAATGTTATATTTTTTATTGTTACCCATGATTTTTTAGCACATGTGAATAAATATAATTGATACATCTTATACCGTATGCAACATTGTTCTAAGATTTTTTTAAGCCCATAGAATATAATTGATTTCATATTGTACAAATTCTTCTTAAATCCTCGATTATTAAAGAAGAGATTTGTTTTGGGTACAAGCCTACAAAGGGTCTGTCTGTCACCACGGCTACGGCCAAAGAGAAGCGGTACTTAAGTGTTCCCCGGTGAACCTCCGTTAGCCGGGACAGTATCCTACAACTAACCCAAGATTGATCAACGCTTTATAAACTAAAAATTTATTGAGATCTAGTTGCAATTGTTATCTGATGGATTTTGGAGTTTAGATTGATGGATAATATTATTTAATAATTTAATTTTACAAAAGGTAACATATATTGATCTTCATAGGTTAATGTCTGTCATCTTTTGATATCTTTTTTTTTTCTGTCACACTATTCGATATTCAGACTTGATGATCTTGTGACTACTCATTGAATATTATGATCTTGTGATTTTGTCTTTAACTTATGTAATATTCAATGTTTTTGAGCTTTATATTATTGTTTTCTTATTCAAGTTACTTACTGTCAACAATAGTAATTCTTTGTAGGAGAGAAGACATGCAAATTGAATCTTTCTCTCAAAGCGTTTCTTGTCTTTAACCTTACGGCTGTCAGGTGGACACCGTGCTAAGGCTTTAAAAGGGAAGAAATGAACTTTGATAAGAATACCTAATATTTTTGGATTAATTTTCTACTTCTGGAAATATCTCTCTAAATTTGTTTTAAATTTGTCAATACTATTATTTTGGATATAGCCATGTAAAGGTGGAGCAGTTAATTGTTTCAAATCAATTATTCCTTTGACATGCCATATATCTAGAATACATTTTTCTTTGAACATTTATCTAGTTATGTTATTTTTACTGGAGACATATTTTATTTGTTCATCTTTAAGCATTTATATCTCTTTTATTTGCCTAAAGATGATATTTGTTTTAAGTTTGGGACTTTATATGCATTCGATCAAAGGAAAGAAAGATGTATATCTTGGATATTCCTTAGATCTTGTGATTATTTATTTTATTTATTCTTGCATATAAATTTCTTCGAAACTAGATACTCATATTTTAAGGGGGAGCAAAATTAATTGTTTCAATTCTTTTATGCCCTTAATATGTGGTATAGCTAGTTCATCATGGACATATATTCTTTTACCTAACATATCTTGTTGATTTGTTCATAATTTTTTTGGAAGAATATATGATTACTATTATTATTTATTTATTTTTAATTCTCTCATTTTATTCAATTTTCTAAAAATTTATTTTGCCAAATATATATGATTATCTTCATTGATAATTCTTTTGAGTTTAAATTAATTTTGGCATTTCTTATTGAGGTTTTATCTCAAAGTTCATGATTGTCTATATTTAGACTAATCATACTTTGTAGGGGAGCTTTCAGGTCGACTGAATTTCTCCTTCTCAAGTATTTTGTCTTCATTATCTTCATGTTTATCTAATGGGTATTTATATATCATGCTAAGGTAATTGAATTCAAATGCATGAACTTTGGTATAGATTTTGAATAGAATCTAGTATATTTATTTTGATTTCTTTTTCAATGATTATACTCTTATGGAATTGATTCACTAATTTGTATGGGCAAATTATGAATCATAATTTTTTTTTGTGATCATTGTTAAAAGTCTCATTATATTCTTAATTTTTTGGGTATATACTAGATCTGTGAATTTCTCATGCATTATTTATGACCAATGACTGATTTCTACTATATTGATATCTATTTTTTTTTATTAAAAATCCTTTATTGGTATATTTCAAAACTACAGTTTCATTTATTCATCATATTGGGTTTTGAATGTCATTTTTGGATTTCTAATTGGTAAACTATGTATTACTTGATTTCAGTTTTCTTTGTTAACGTTCAACCAACTATATTGTGTTTTGATAAGTTTTTATACTTTAGTTATGTAATTTTCTAAAACTTGTCATTACACTATTCTCCTAATCCTTGATCATGATTATTTTTTGCCTTCCTCCTTTACTTATGCTTGAGTTCGTTTTATCTCTTATTACGGGAGAGCTTATTTTTTTGATCATGTCAAAGGAGGAGAAATAAGATTAAGTTAGCACACAATATTCTAGTATTATGTGTTTATTAGTGATACATGTATCTATTGTATATATCTTAAACTTAACCGATTTGTCATAATCAAAAATGGAAAGATTGTTAGCCCAATGATTATATCATATTTTTGAATATGGCTAATCAATTAAGTTTAACATAACGACATCACTAATATTCATGTAATCACTATCATATTGCTACTTAAACTTAGCATTGTCCTAATGTTAGCATTGTCCTAATGTTCTATATCATATTTCTATGTTTGTATCATAATGCATCATACGGCTTTGTTCGTCTAACATGTACTTGTAGACATGCAGTAAGCATGATCAAGCTTGTTAAACCAGGACATATGTAATGGAGAATTAATGATGGGCCAAAGACGACATTATATAAGGAGATTTCTCTGAACCGCCCAACGACCTATCCGGAGACTCGCATCGGGGGTTCCGCTGTCCGGTCAACGGACATGGGTCGAGGGGGGCAGCGCCACCCGTGGGGCTTCGAGGGCGAAGCCACCGAAAGATATTTAGATTTCCAGATCTGTTTATCTTTGGACGACTGCTGTCAAGGAAAAAGGCGTCTTCAGGTCTGCTTAAATTTCAGAAGAAAGGCGTCATCAAAGGGCTCTTGGTTTTCCTATTTTATCAATATAATTTTTATATTTATTGAGTCTAGGAGAACGATGTACACTGCATCGTACTGGCAAATAGGCTATCCAAGAAATGTTTTCAAAATATCCTTTCATTTTGAAAACAAGCCCACTTACAAAAGGCCAAACTACTTCCTAACTGCTTGATCTTTTCAAAAAGCCCAAAACCAATTTGCAAAAATTCTGACAGAACTCCAACAGAATTCGGCCCAAGTTCGGCCCGAATTCGGACAGAGTTCGGCCCAAATTCGGCCAGAGTTCGGTTAGTGGACGTTGGATTTTGAACTTGGTCTCCCTGCAGTTACGGATCTTGCCGAAATTTTCTCATAGAGTTCTGCCCGAATTCTGACAGAATTCTGCCTTTGGAAAAACTATAAATAGAGAAGAATTTCGATTATTTTAACTCACCAATTCACTTTCATATCTCTTCTCTATAAGCCTACTACTTATTCCAAAGTATTCTGAGCTATTCATTTTCAAATCCCAAGCCAGTTACAATCCTCTAGTCGATTTGCCAGTGCGGTACGGTCTAGAAGTTTTAGAGTGATTGTAATCAGAGGCTTGATTGAAGAAAGACACTTCACAAATGAAGTTGGTTGAGTACTTAGGATCAAAGCTCGCGTTGTAGAAGTTGTAAGGACTTCGGATGAAAACTTGCGATGATTTTCTATAGTGGATTCAACTGGAAGCTAGAGTTCTTCCGACTGGACTAGTCCTCACAAGAGAAAAACTAGTATACATCCTTGTGTTTGCGTCTGCTCTCTGCTCTCTAGTTTTTATTTACATATCTGTGATATATATTCTGTGATTTTGCTGCTAACATTTTTAATTAGCTAAATTCTGCTACCTACTCTATTCACCCCCCTTTAGAGTATTGTGCTTTACAATTCGTTCCTACACATAGGACCATTAGATCTTGAAAATAATGAAGTTAAAGAGATCAAAACCAAGAAAAATCGAGAAAAGTTATGTGAGCACCCTAAATTTCGGGTTGATTTTTTTTTAATTTTTCTGATTGATTTAGTTTCAATAAATAATTATTCTGTTTATTTTTAAATGTATTTCCCGTGCCTTTGATATTTGGAGTGTCAGGGATGTTCAACTCTGGAAATCTTTTTCACGAGTTTTGTAGTGGACATGATTACCTTCATGATGGTATATAATGTCCCATCCAAACTTGTTCCCTTGTACTCTTTTTGCTTCGTGGAACTTCGGGTCGATTTAGACCATTTGATTATTAATTAATTTTCCCACTCTTTTTCTTGATCATTTTTAGCACGTTATCGTGACTTTTGAATTGGGAGCGCCAGACCAGTCATTCTCTTGAAACCAACTCATCATGCATGATCTACTCGAGACGCTCTTCACCCATGACCCTCGTGTCCCACTCAGACACGCCATTTTGTGCTCCATTTGCTTCGCACAACTTTCCTGACACGTGATCCGATTTTATTTCATCCTACGTTGTCATATTCATTTTCCAACTTGATTTGTGGGTACCCTGTCGACCAAAACCTGTCAACCCCAAATATGGACATGGCCCACATTGAGCTTACTACCCGCACGACACTTGTGTCCCATTTATTGGAATCCCCATGTGCTACTTATTTACTCATGATCATCAACACCTATTTTTATTCGATTATTTTGCCATGTCGGATTTAGACCCAATCCGGCTCCACCAAGTCTAGCCAGCTTCGTGTTACTCTCCATCACCATCACCCTCAGCCTCATTACCCTTGAAAAATATCAAGTACTCTTCTACCTATTTTTTTAATATATTTAATAGAAATTTCTGTTGATATTAAATCATATAGGAATAACCTAATTTTTCCTATAATAAAATTTTAGCCTTTGGATTCTCCCTATCAATCCCAACCCTCTATTCCTACATGGCAAAACACTCACTCCCATAACCCTTTGGCCGGCCCTAGTTTTTAGAAATTCCTTTCTCTCTCTACTTTATCTCACATTCATTATTACATCTTCTCTCTCTCTCCCACTCTTTTTTCCCACACAAAAAACAACACCAACAGCAACTCACATCATTCTCCTCCTCCTGGCCGAGCATGGGCCGCCACCCCCCTGGCCGAGCCCGACCTTCCCTCTACCTAGGCCGAGCTCGGCCCAGCCTCGCCGCCGGCCACCCTGGTCGGCCGTCCGTCGCACCACCTCTCTTAACCACCATCAACACCTAACCATCATCACCACCATCATTAACCAACCGCCACCACCTCCACCACAGCAATCCTCCGCCCGTCGCCGTGGCCGCAAAGCCGTCCCCTCGCCGTGCCTGACCACCGTGCAGCCCCGCGCAAAGCCCCGCACAGCAGTGGGCAGCAGCTGGCCGTGAGCCGCCGCCGGCCGCCGTAGCTCCGGCGACCCCCACGCAGGTGCACCCCACTCCGGCGAGCACTCCCATGGCGGCCACCGTCCTCCGGGACGCGCCGTCGAGGCGATTCGTGCGTTTCGCACGAAGTTCCGTCGTTACGCGCGCGGGATCGATCCAGATTTCGCGTTCCGTCGCAGCGACTTTGTGCACTTTTCCCGGGAATCCGACCATTGGATCGGCGATTTCTTCGCTCCGTCACAATCTCGGTATATCCACCTTCACTCATGTCAATTTTCGTCCGTTGATTTTATCGTTTGATACATCAAAACCGGCCACCAAGTTGACCGTTTAAATTATATTAATTTTGGACAGTTTTGCGAAGTCAACTTCGTCAGCTTGTACCTCCTCCATCGCAGCTCCATTTGGCGTGCTACCAGTTCCTGTGCGAAGCTGGTATAACCCTCTTGCTACCTCTCCAGTTTCATTTCATTGTGAGCTTGTTTGATTGATTGAAATCGACGCCAAAGTTGGCCGTCCGAATTCATAATTTTCAACTTATAAAATTCCATTTTTGAACACAGGACTCCAGATTTCATTTCTGACACCACCAGTAGACTCCTGGCGTCGTTCTGGCAGGTTTTCATATAAAATTTGTCAGATTTGTAGGACGTGGGTCCTGGCACGTTTTTCTGTGCAAAGTGGGTCCCACAGTCCGGGTCAACGGGACTTTTTGACGTCGGCTCAACGGAATTCAATTCCGGATATACCGTTGAGTTCGTATCGTCATTCTGAACTCGTTGACATATAATTTGCTAGGTTTTGGTGGACATTGGATCCGGCACGTATTTCGGTGCAAGTCGGATACCAATATCCGGGTCAACGGGTCATTTTGAGATCGGCTCATCGGAATCCAATTTCGGATATATCGTTGAGTTCGTATCGTCATTCTAGACTCGTTGACGTGTAGTTTGCTGAGTTTTAAGAACATTGGCTCCGGCACGCATTTCCGTGCAAACCGGAATTCCAAGTTCTGGTCAACGGACCAAATTGAGATCGGGTCAACGGAATCCAATTCTAGATATATCGTTGGATTCGTATCGACATTCTGGTTTCGTGGACATATAATTTATTATATTTTGTAGACTTATTTTCTTGCATATTTTTTGGTGCAAAACGGCTCCGACACGGATATCGTTTTTGACCCGAAATTACCTTTTTGCCCTTGTGTCCAAATTGGACTGATGGATAGGCTATCCTAGCTAATTTGACCATTCTGGACACGTTGGCGATGTTTATTTCATCGTCCGACAATATTTGTTGATAATTTCTCTGAGTTTAACCTTTTCATAATTTATTAATAATTAATTCTTATAATATTCGTATTTCGGGATTAGTACAACGAAACTGAGATCAGTCAATTCCAGTGATCTCACATCGCTGAAATTGATAAGACGAACACGTGAATCACTATAATAAGATTATTAACTTTACCGTTAATTATCTCATCTCGATTTGCGTGTCGTAAGTTTCGACGTACGAATAACGAAGTACACTTTATATCTTTAATAATTAGACTAGAATTGACCCAGTTTGACCAGAGTTGACCAGTTGACCAAAAGTCAACTGTAAGTCAACAGTTGACCTAGTTTGACTAGATTATTGACCGGAGTTGACCTAGAGTTGATTTGACTTAGAAGAACCTAGAATAACATAGATTGCTTGTGGGGTTTCTTTTATTACAACTTGAACACCTTGTAACCTGTGTTGCTTTAAATAGGACTCTGTGGCTTCAGTTGGACCCTCCTATACTTATCAGCTGTTCAGGTTATCAGGCGAGTACATTCTCTGATCATTTCATATCCTGCTTAGAATTATATTCCTGCTTTAGATTACCTTACTTGATGCTGTCACGACATTATCACGGATTAGTACTATATGGATCTCTTCATGCGATGTTATCTCCCTCGGGAGCATCGGGTACATTGTGTCATGTGTGTTTCACTTTCATCATGTACTCCTGTGCTTTCACCATACATGTATACTCCTGTGAATCATGTACTCTCATGTTCACGGTGCCCCCATGTATACTATCATGTACACCCTTTCATGGGCCCCATGTGATATCCTGTACAATAACATAACCTACATAGATCCTTGTGTATTGATTGGGGAAAACGGGGGAGTGCTAGTAGTCATGTGAACAATTCTATAGTAATATAGATCATGTGAAACTCTTTAGTGTAGATCATGTACTAATCTGTTCCATTCACATGTGCTATCCTGTACTCTACATCACTAGCCACTATTAGTTCTCTATTTATAGTAGATATTTCTATTACAGTTCTCTCTCTATTTACATACTGTATTTCTTTTAGATCCTGTATCTTACTCTACTGCATGTTATATTTTCTAACCTGTTATGAACTGTTGAGATGTATTGTGCTCGCTCCTGTCCTGACTGGACCTGTTGATAAATTTTACAGATAGCCTGGAGGTTGCCTGCTAGCCTAGAAGAGACACAGCAGAGGTTGTATAGATAGCTAGGGTTTGCTTATAGCTTGTTTTCAGTTGTCTTGAGTTGTATTTATGGATTACTGTATTTGAGCTTTGAGATGTATTTCTGGGTTTGTGTATCTTAGACACTTAGACTTCTATCTGCGGTATCTCTTCTGGATTTTATGTTTTATCTATCTTCCATTATGCTCTACCTTAGATGTGATTGAGTTTACATTCTGCTATGTCACCCCCATTCGGGGAGTATAAACTGCTTAGCATTATATTGTTAGATGTTGTGACCTAGAACAGCGTTCTACCGCCGACACTGCGGCGTAGGCTGGACGTTGTTACGTACTCGTACCCTCACAGTGGGTGCGGATCGTGACACGTTTTTAGTGGTGGCCCATGCAGGTCGAGTTTGTGTAGTGGCATTCGAACTAGAGTACCACTACAGCCTGCAGTAGGATTAGGATATATTTTTGAAGGTACTCAATCACAGTTAGGCCTCCTTGAGAGATTCCTGGGACGACCCTTGAGAATCTTATTTTAACTTCGATTTGAAAACTCTCTCCCCTTGATTTGATTTATCTTTACTTTCTGTTGTTGAATTTGATTTTGATGGATTATTATTGAATTTGAGTTTGTATTTATTGATTTTGATGGAAGATTGTTGAATTTTGAATCTTGATGTTAGTGGTTGAATTTGAGTATGTATTTATATGATTTTTGATGGATTATTATTGAATTTTGAATCTTGATGTTAGTGGTTGAATTTGAGTCTGTATTTATATGGTTTTTTGACGGATTATTGTTGAATTTTGAATTTTGATGTTAGTGGTTGAATTTGAGTCTGTATTTTTATAATTTTTGATGGATTATTGTTGAATTTTGAATCTTGATGTTAGTTGTTGAATTTGAGTCTGTATTTTTATGATTTTGATGGATTATTATTGAATTTTGAATCTTGATGTTAGTTGTTGAATTTGAGTTTGTATTTATATGTATATGTACATTTTTTTGGAATTAAGGTATAACCTGATAACATACTTGATAAGGACAGTGAGAAAGGTAAAAGTCTACTTTATTATGGAATTTAAAATTTATTGCAGTCATATTTGCTAGCATGACAAGGACGTAGAGCCTGATATAGCTATACTTATCTTAGTTATGAAATCTAGGTTTTCTTGCAGCCATACCGGGTGGCGTGGTAAGAATTCTAGATAACATGATTATAGGGTGTATGCCTTATTATGGACTCTATCGTTTATTACAGCTATGCTTATTGGCGTGGCAGAATTCTGACAACATAATTTCAGAAAGACGCATATGATTATCAGATTGTACCTTAAATATCTTTGAACATGTTTTCTCTACTTTTGTTTCAGTCCTTAAATAAAAGGAATTATTATTTGTTTGTTTTGTTTTGTTTCTCATTATTTAACTTAGGAGTAGCTTTAGCTGTTTTTTATAAACTTTGTGTAACTTCTTACTATGAATTTCTTCTTAATACAATGAATCGATGATTTTTACTAGACCTTATCTTGGATTTGATAGTTTAGCTCTGGGTTTCAAAATGGTTCCTTCTTTTAAACAATAAGCAGAACAGATTTCATTGTTATTTTCTTCTTGCTACTATCCTTGTATTAAATAATAATAATAATAAAACTGTCTTGATTACGTCAATTACCTAATTTGCAATCTTGGTAGGAATCTAAATGTTGGTCTTGATATGGAATTTGATTTTATATTGGGACATGAGAATATAGATATAGTGGACACAAACACTTGCCTGACACGTATGCATGCTACGCTTTGATTACCAACCTATCTAAATACATAATTAATATGTTGTTGATGTTTAAATTCTCAAAACTCCAATATTTCTGGTTCTCTGCTTTTTCCAGCTTAAATTTGTAATTTAAATATAAATTTCATGTTATTAGTTATGTTTACATCACTGCACATGTATGTTATACATAGGGTTTCAATTCAAAAATTTTTTTAGTTGAGTTTTGTGTTTAAAATTGTCGAATCTAAGACTGTGTGCATATTAACCCTTAATACTGGATTCCAATGTTTAGTTCAATTTGCTGTTTTATTTAAAAAAAATGTAATATTTTTAGCTATATACATTGTGGTATGTAGGGATATAAATTTAGGTTTCATATTCTTACATGTTAGGTTGTGATAAATATTGGGTTGGTTGATGTTCAAATTTCTCTAATATCCTAAAACTGAATGCATGTTAACATTTTATTATTGATTTCAAATGTTTAGTTCAATTTTAGATTTAATATGTAATATTGAACTGTATGTGTAGCTAAAGGTATGGATAGTATGTTAGGGTTTCATCTCCATCATGTTTAGGATGTGTTGAGAGCATTGAG
This sequence comes from Iris pallida, assembly GCA_029216955.1. Lineage (NCBI taxonomy): Eukaryota > Viridiplantae > Streptophyta > Magnoliopsida > Asparagales > Iridaceae > Iris > Iris pallida. The sequence continues at coordinate 25,644 of JANAVB010010850.1, forward strand.
TTGGTTGTGATGTTTCAAATCCCTAGAAATATGAAACTGTATTATGTTAATATTACACTAGTTTAAATGTTAGCTTATTTCAGATTCTTGTATGTGATGCTGAACTAAAACTGGATTTAACCTTTCAATACTAAGCTATACCCTGAACAAGGACACATACACCCTAACTTAGTATACACTGCCATGTAAACCTAACCCCTTCTCCTCTATGTTATGTTCATATATCTATATAGGTATATATAGAGTTTATGCGTACATGTTATAATGTATATAGATACATAACTAAATCTCTACCTCTTTATATATGTATATGGTTAGCCATGCATGTTATGAGTAAATAGGTTGTGTATTGTAGATTGTTTAACCAATATGCCATGAGTAGTATAATTTGATAGCCGTTGTTTTGAAAATCAAATCCTCCTATACTTTTATGTATACTTCACATACACACATGCCTACTATCTAACCACATGAACATGTCCACATACACCCATACACATACGAACCACATAACATTTACATAATGCTAGCTTTTTCCTCTCTAACGCTCTATATATATATATATATATTGTGATTGGATTTCAATGTAATCGACTTTCGTTAATTAAACTTGTGATTTTGATTTTTCTTTGAATAGTAACCCTTTATAGATAATTGGTAGCTACCTTTCTTTATTTTTATGATAAGTACCAGTTTTCACATAGGATGGTAGACTGTCTTACAGTTTTGATGATTTGTTATTTCTGTGTCTTTTTCGGTTTAACACCCTAAACTGCTGGTGTATTTTGATACCCTATGACCGTTTTGGTCTAGCATGACTAGTATACCTAGATGAGACTTTCACTGCCACCATATGCCATGACCCTGTATGTCATCCTTTTTGATGGTATGATTTGTTTAAGTTCTGGGACTTGATTGTGGGGGTTTGACCTAGAGGGAGTATGAACATTTTAATTTCGAGGATGAAATTTTTATAAGGTGGGTAGGATGTGAGCACCCTGAATTTCGGGTTGATTTTTTTCAATAAATAATTATTCTGTTTATTATTTTTAAATGTACTTTCCCGTGCCTTTGATATTTGGAGTGTCAGGGATGTTCAACTCTGGAAATCTTCTTCATGAGTTTTGTAGTGGACATGATTACCTTCATGATGGTATATAATGTCCCATCCAAACTTGTTCCCTTGTACTGTTTTTGCTTTGCGGAACTTCGGGTCGATTTAGACCATTTGATTATTAATTAATTTTCCTACTCTTTTCCTTGATCATTTTTAGCACGTTACCGTGACTTTTGAATTGGGAGCACCAGACCAGTCATTCTCTTGAAACCAACTCATCATGCATGATCTACTCGAGACGCTCTTCACCCATGACCTTCGTGTCCCACTCAGACACGCCATTTTGTGCTCCATTTGCTTCACACAACTTTCCTGACACGTGACCCGATTTTATTTCACCCTACGGTGTCACATTCATTTTCCAACTTGATTTGTGGGTACCCTGTCGACCAAAACCTGTCAACCCTAAATATGGACATGGCCCACATTGAGCCTACTACCCCGCAAGACACTTGTGTCCCATTTATTGGAATCCCCTGTGCTACTTATTTACTCATGATCATCAACACCTATTTTATTCGATTATTTCACCATGTCGGATTTAGACCCAATCCGGCTCCACCAAGTCCAGCCAGCTTCGTGTTACTCTCCATCACCATCACCCTCAGCCTCATTACCCTTAAAAAATATCAAGTACCCTTCTACCTATTTTCTTATATATTTAATAGAAATTTCTGTTGATATTAAATCCTATAGGAATAACCTAATTTTTCCTATAATAAAATTCTAGCCTTTGGATTCTCCCTATCAATCCCAACCCTCTATTCCAACATGGCAAAACACTCACTCCCATAACCCTTTGGCCGGCCCTAGTTTTTAGAAATTCCTTTCTCTCTCTACTTTATCTCACATTCATTATTACATCTTCTCTCTCTCTCCCACTCTTTTTTTCCCACACAAAAAAACACCAACAGCAACTCACATCATTCTCCTCCTCCTGGCCGAGCATAGCGGCCACCCCCCTGGCCGAGCCTGACCTCCCCTCCACCTAGGCCGAGCTCGGCCCAGCCTCGCCGCCGGCCACCCTGGTCGGCCGTCCGTCGCACCACCTCTCTTAACCACCACCAACACCTGACCATCATCACCACCATCATTAACCAACCGCCACCACCTCTACCACAACATTCCTCCGCCTGCCGCCGTGGCCGCACAGCCGCCCCTCGCCCTGCCTGACCACCACGTAGCCCCGCGCAGCAGTGGGCAGCAGCCGGCCGGGAACCCCCTGGCCGCGCGCGCTGCTGGCAGCGCTGGCCGCGAGCCGCCGCCGGCCGTCGTGGCTTCGACGACCCCCACGCAGGTGCGCCCCACTCCGGCGAGCACTCCCATGGCGGCCACCGTCCTCCGGGACGCGCCGTCGAGACGATTCGTGCATTTCGCACGAAGTTCCGTCGTGACGCGCGCGGGATCGATCCAGATTTCGCATTCCGTCGTAGCGACTTTGCACACGTTTTTCCGGGAATCCGACAGTTGGATCGGCGATTTATTCGCTCCGTCACAATCTCGGTATATCCACCTTCGCTCATGTCAATTTTCGTCCGTTGATTTTGTCGTTTGATACATCAAAACCGGCCACCAAGTTGACCGTTTAAATTGTATTAATTTTGGACAGTTTCGCGAAGTCAACTTTGTCAGCTTGTACCTCCTCCACCGTAGCTCCATTTGGCGTGCTACCAGTTCCTGTGCGAAGCTGGTATAACCCTCTTGCTACCCCTCCAGTTTCATTTCATTGTGAGCTTGTTTGATTGGTTGAAATCGACGCCAAAGTTGGCCGTCCGAATTCGTAATTTCCCACTTGTAAAATTCTATTTTTAAACACGGGACTCCAGATTTCATTTCTGACACCACCAGTATACTCGTGGTGTCGTTCTAGCATATTTTCATATAAAATTTGTTAGATTTGGAGGACGTGGGCCCTGGCACATTTTTCGGTGCAAAGTGGGTCCCACAGTCCGGGTCAATGGGGCTTTTTGATGCCGGCTCAATGGAATCCAATTCCGGATATACCGTTGAGTTCGTATCGTCATTCTGGAGTCGTTGACATATAATTTGCTAGGTTTTGGTGGACATTGGATCCGACACGTATTTCGGTGCAAGTCGGATACCAATATCCGGGTCAACGGGTCATTTTGAGATCGGCTCATCGGAATCCAATTCCGGATATACCGTTGAGTTCGTATCGTCATTCTAGACTCGTTGACATGTAGTTTGCTGAGTTTTGAGAACATTAGCTCCGGCACGCATTTCCATGCAAACCGGAATTCCAAGTTCTGGTCAACGGACCAAATTAAGATCGGGTCAACGGAATCCAATTCTGGATATACCATTGGGTTCGTATCGACATTCTGGTTTCGTGGACATATAATTTGTTATATTTTGTAGACTTATTTTCTTGTATATTTTTCAGTACAAAACGGCTCCGACACGGATACCGTTTTTGACCCGAAATTACTTTTTTGCCCTTGTGTCCAAATTGGACCGATGGATAGGCTATCCTAGCTAATTTGACCATTCTGGACACGTTGGCGATGTTTATTTCATCGTCCGACAATGTTTGTTGATAATTTCTCTGAGTTTAACCTTTTATAATTTATTAATAATTAATTCTTATAATATTCGTATTTCGGGATTAGTACAACGAAACTGAGATCAGTCAATTCTAGTGATCTCACATCGCTGAAATTGACAAGACGGACACGTGGATCACTATAATAAGATTATTAACTTTACCGTTGATTATCTCATCTCGATTTACGTGTCGTAAGTTTCGACGTACGAATAACGAAGTACACTTTATATCTTTAATAATTAGACTAGAATTGACCCAGTTTGAACAGAGTTGACCAGTTGACCAAAAGTCAACTGTAAGTCAACAGTTGACCTAGTTTGACTAGATTATTGACCGGAGTTGACCTAGAGTTGATTTGACTTAGAAGAACCTAGAATAACATAGATTGCTTATGGGGTTTCTTTTATTACAACTTGAACACCTTGTAACCTGTGTTGCTTTAAATAGGACTATGTGGCTTCAGTTGGACCCTCCTATACTTATCAGCTGTTCAGGTTATCAGGCGAGTACATTCTCTGATCATTTCATATCCTGCTTAGAATTATATTCCTGCTTTAGATTACCTTACTTGATGCTGTCACGACATTATCACGGATTAGTACTATATGGATCTCTTCATGCGATGTTATCCCCCTCGGGAGCATCGGGTACATTATGTCATGTGCGTTTCACTTTCATCATGTACTCCTGTGCTTTTACCATACATGTATACTCCTGTGAATCATGTACTCTCATGTTCACGGTGCCCCATGTATACTATCATGTACACCCTTTCATGGGCCCCATGTGATATCCTGTACAATAACATAACCTGCTTAGATCCTTGTGTATTGATTGGGGGAAAACGGGAGAGTGCTAGTAGTCATGTGAACAATTCCATAGTAATGTAGATCATATGAAACTCTTTAGTGTAGATCATGTACTAATCTGTTCCGTTCACATGTGCTATCCTGTACTCTACATCACTAGCCACTATTAGTTCTCTATTTATAGTAGATATTTCTATTACAGTTCTCTTTCTGTTTACATACTGTATTTCTTTCAGATCCTGTATCTTACTCTACTGCATGTTTATATTTTCTAACCTGCAATGAACTGTTGAGATGTATTGTGCTCGCTCCTATCTTGACTGGACCTGTTGATAAATTTTACATATAGCCTGGAGGTTGCCCTGCTTGCCTAGAGGAGACACAGTAGAGGTTGTATAGATAGCTAGGGTTTGCTTATAGCTTGTTTTCAGTTGTCTTGAGTTGTATTTATGGATTACTGTATTTGAGCTTTGAGATGTATTTCTGGGTTTGTGTATCTTAGACACTTAGACTTCTATCTGCGGTATCTCTTCTGGATTTCATGTTTATCTATCTTCCATTATGCTCTACCTTAGATGTGATTGAGTTTACATTCTGCTATGTCACCCACATTCGGGGAGTATAAACTGCTTAGCATTATATTGTTAGATGTTGTGACCTAGGACAGCGTTCTACCGCCGACACCGCGGCGTAGGCTGGGCGTTGTTACGTACTCGTACCCTCACAGTGGGTGCGGGTCGTGACAAGTTACAAACTTAGATTCACAAAAATTCCTTCATCTAAACCAAGAACTCCAAGTTCTAAAAGGCTTAGAATCAAGAGGGGAAGACAATGGAACAATAAAATTTGAGATCCATCATAAAGCAAGTTGTACTTGCCTTTAGTGGGTGGAGAGGATTAATGGAGGAAAAAGAAAAAGTTAATGAGAAGTAATGAAGAGAGAGAGAGAGAGAGAGAGGAAAGTTGACTTATATATCAACCCCTTTCTATCTCAAACCCAAAATAAACCAAACCAAGTCAAGCCAGTCAAGTTGAACCAACCAAATAAACCAAGGCAAGATGAACTAAGATCAGGCTAAGCAAGACAAGTCTAATTACGGGTCACCTGACAAACGTCAGAAAACTGTACACGTATACTGAAAATACGTATAACGGGAAACGGGAGTGACACGTCATCAGTGTGATGCATCTTGCATAGGTCATGGGTATTTAGTTTATTTTGAGAGAATGGGTCGATATTACATGGTTAAATAAAAATGGAACAAAAATAGGCCTCTATGGTTTGTTCTAAGGGAAATATGTCATATCTGTGATGTAGTTGAAATGGAGCACATGAAGGTGCGTTTGTGTAGGACATGCATGTCAGGTATGTAGCTTGACTGATCTAGTTTATGAGTGCAAAATTTGTTGGGAAGAAAAGTTTGTGTTGTGCTCTAATTATTAAAGTCACGATAGAGGTTATCAATAATATGGATAGGAGCGGACGTTATGAACCACTATTTTATTAATTCAATTAGAAACCAATCTATCCCGATCCTTTGCTAATTCTTAGAGAGGCTTGCCTAAACACTTCATGAAATTTTATTCTCGAAATTGAAACTAAGACAAGATTTTATGACCAGTACGGAGTTTGAAGAGTCAAGGTTACGATCTTCTACCGCGGTTATCTAAACGCACGAGTAAGAGATATAAAATACAATACGGAGATTGTATCACAACTTCCAACAGATGGAAGAACGGTTAAGGATGGAATCCAAGTTTGGCATCCCATTCTAAAAGACAGAGTATAGTAAGTTCAAGGTTCTATCCAACTTACATAAATTGGTTAATCGTGGAAAGCACAGTAATAGAACTTCTAAGAAGGTCAAATTTCAAGAAGATGTACGAGAATATGAGGTACATCTGATCGTAGTCACGGACTCCAAAATAAGTCTAGGTATTATTAATTTAACATTGCCCATATATTAACCATGTTTTATTAAGGTAGTAGGAGAGGTGTTGGTCAAGCATAACCTGAAACAAGTTGGTACGACAACTATCCATTCATCGCATAACATATGCTATGAAGGGATACGATTAAGGGATTTATGGAAGGAGGATTAGTGGACCATGAGATAGAGACTGCACAATCGGTGTAGGGACCTATTTCAAAAAGTTTGGTTTTATAGTCCAAATATGGCGATATGCATGGATAGGTTTAACTGGGTCTCAGTGAGTTCCCTAATTGGACATCAATCTTTGATTGAATGAACATTATTTTAATCTATATTGGCTTGACAAGATCCATAAAAAATATGAGCCATTCCTATTAGGTTAGGGTATCCTAGAATAGGTTCCAACTCAAGTGGTTGGGCTAATTGCCAGTCGGGTTGGTTAACTAGGTTCCTAAAGCCCAAAATATGCTTCTGTGACTTCTGTGTTTAAGTAGCACAAGAGGACTCAATTGAGTGGTATACTATTGGCATGTGCATAGTGGGCTTTGAGTAGATCACAACCATATATTGGGTCGGAAGGTTTAAGTCGAGTTTGAGTCTTTAATTGTAGTCGGAAAGTATATCGATATTATGGTAAGGGTTATAGTTTAGCCTTTTTGACCTGAAAGCCGTATCATAAAAATAGAGTACAAGGGGATGTGTTTGAGTGGGACATGATACCTAAATGAAGATGAACTTGTTTAGGGTTTGCATATAAAATTTGTTGGGAGGTAACAGCTAGTATTACGCTCCAAATGTCAATGCCACGGTAGAGGACACCAAATGATCTAAATAAAAAGTGGGTGTTCATGGGACAATGATTTATCCTCCTAGTGGAAATTTTTTACCTTAATCAATCGATAATCCCAGGTATCCTAAATTAAGAAAGCTTACAATCTATTCATTCCAAAAACTAAGATAAGGTTAGAAAATTTCAAGGTCATGATATTGTACCTCGACTCTTGGTTATAAAGAATACCACACGACGTAATAGATTGTGTGATATGGTAGATATGAATCAAGCCTGAAGATCGTTTATCTGATTTCGAATATATGGAAAACGATTATATATATATAACTTCATGGTCATTAGTGGTATGGCGAACTGAGGGGGGCATTCTGGGTATATCTTCCCTAAAATAGAAGTATTTATTTTTTCGAAATAAGTAAGGGCAAAAAAATCAATAAAGAGTTCAAGGGAGAGGGGATCGAATGTGAATACGAGGTTCCAAGGGTGATAGAATAATTCAAAAGGAGTTGTCCAGGCAGTTACAGCTGAGATCCTAGAGACATCTATATCTCAATCGACGTAGGTTAATCATAGAAAGAGCGAACCAAGTGCATTAAGGTACTAAGGTTGATCAGACCATAATACACCGATTCTAATTAGATAATATGTTAGTGGGCGTCTCCAATAAATATACGTCCTGAACAAGCTCGATAAAGAATAAGCTTGCAAAACTAGGCTATAATAGCAACGTTAGTCAAGATAGTCCAAAATATAAGTATACGAGATTTATGATTGAAAAAAGGCACAAGTAGTTCAAGTTAATCAAAATCTAAGACTCGTCCGGTGTTGGTGCCTCTATAGTTGGCCTGCTTGTCTTTTTGTCTAAGGCATTCGTCGACCAATGAGTTAGGGACCTCAAACTCTATAGTCTATGTAAACTTACTAGTGTCAGTCAATTACCTCGTTAATAGGTCATAAGGACAACAGAATGCTAGGTTGGGAGGCATGCTACCCAACTTATAGAATTTCTACTAGTATTGGCTTTGAATCAATGGGACATATATGTCATTTTTCTAACCTTTATAGTATCCAAAAACTGTAATCATGTCTGAAGTCATTTTATCGAAAATTTATGCCTCGCCAGTGTACATCTGGCTGTAGTAAACTCTTGATTTCGTGACTCAAATATGATATAATATCAGATATTTTTTTTAACTCTATCCAATATTTACGTAAAGAATACTGAAATCAGAAGTGGACAACTAAGACATAGTTTTAACAATATCCAATAACCTACGTTTACTTGAAATAGTATCAACTTTAGGGGTAGTGCCTCACCAGTACGCTGCTGGCTGCAGTGAACCCCGCAGTCTCTATAAGTCAAATAAATGGCGACAGTGCACTGCTGTCTTGCCATTGTAAGTCAATGGATATTTTTCCAACTATATCCATAAGAATTCAAAGAAGCTTCTAGAGATTTCAAACAAGTTGACTATGGCAGAAAAAGCGTAAGTATCTGTCCTTGGAGTGAAAATATCTATTTTTGAGAATCAAATGATCGATTAGGTATCAATTTTGAAAATTAAGCGATTGACTAGGAGAAACGACCGAAGTAAAATTTCCAATTTCTATTTCTCATATTCAAGGATCGAGGGACAAACATGAAACGAAACTAACTCGGATTTACTAGATGAATAACTGGGTCATGTTAGGCTCAAAAGTTAACGGGTGGAGATGAAGTATGGACTCTTAGAAAAATAATTATTTATGGTCAATGATAAGGTGCTACGGATCCTATAATATGACGAGGATATTTAGAGAGACAAATAACAAAATTTACACAAATGATCAAGATTGAAGTTGAATCATAGAAAGTCCTAATTTACCCAGTGAATAGTATATCCACCTGGATCATACCATCATGTCAAAATAAAATAAGGTATCCTCATAGGAGAATTCCTCAAACACCTACTAGGGTTTAGAATTCAAGAAATTCCTACTTAAATCACATGATCTATGTAGTAATCTAAACCCGGTAGCCGAATTGAATAAGGGACTCCTATAGTATACCTAGTCCTAGTCATTCTTCAAAAATTAAACCAATCCTAATTGTGAATGAGCAGTTCCTAGTCACAGGCTCGCGATAGTTTGACTAATTTAAGTACTACCACGAGTTCGCAATATTTACGAAAACTGACTTGCATGGACCACTACAAAAACTTGTCACGACCCGTATCCGCCATTCGGAATACGAGTGCGTGTCCAAGCCAGCATACACCGTAGTATCGACGATAGAACGCTGTCTAGCTATAATTCTCAAAATCATATAAAATAAATACTTTATTTGCTCATTCACAAAACTAAATAAAATTATAATATCCAAGTTTTCATTTGAATACAAAGACAAGGTCTCACAAATTATAAAAAAGATAACTAAATAAATACTCAATTATCTAACTAGTCTTTAGGTCCGGCCTCCGCATATACCCATGTCTCTTCTAATGGTCCCAAGCATAGAGTAGCAGCGACTATCTGAAAAATATTGGTTTCCAATTAGGAATGGAACGAGTACAATTTATTGAATGCAGTTTCAAATATATGTTAACGACTATAAGACAAAAGTTAGCCATAAAATACATGGTGAGAATATCTAGAAAAGTAACAAGAAACATGAAGAATACCAGGCAAAAAAAAATATGACAGCATGTAACGAGTAGAACATGAGAAAATACTATCTATGTGTTTTGAAGTACTTTTTCAATATGTGATCGGTCTGGGGCTGTTACACCACAAGGTCTAAGTTAATTATCAAGGTCTACTTTATTTATCAAGGTCTACTGTACAGGAAATAGAACATAGGCTAAAGTTTGATCACATATCTATTAGTACTTCTCCGTCCCAACATCATATATAAGAAGGTAAGCATGACATGTACAAGAGATATGAGGTGCCATCGTGTGACGAGCGTGTCAAGAACTAAGTATGATATAGCTGAACAATGTGATATAGGAATTAACAATATTGAAAACAAATATTAAATGTACTTGCCTGAGGTCCTTAGCTGGTAAAATAGATAGTACCATTGTGTTCAGAATCGTCCAATCGGCTAGGGTAGCACGCAAAACTAATAATACTCAACCCTTCAGAGAGCCACAAAAGTCAACTCCTGCAATTGTCTCTGGATGCTGAAATAGACAATACCAACATATTGGTATAAAAGAAATATCTAAAAATGCCTACCCAAAAGTCTAATTCTAGATATATGGTAAAATCGTAATTTTGGATCAAAATAATATCCGCCGTTCGACCCACTTTGCATCAAAAAGCGTGCCAGTACCTACGATCTCTAAAGTCATCAAACTATATATCTACGGGTTCGGTTTGATGATACAGACCCAATCGTATGTCCAGAGTTGGATTCTGGTAGGCCGTGCATAAATTCGCCCGTTGGATCGAGTCGTGGGTCCGCCAAAATAGCGTTTCGGTCGACCTTCTTAGATTTATATCAAACTTGGCATACAGGACAAAAAAATGATACAGTCCAGTTGGCATATGTTTCATCTCAAGATGACAAACGTGCACAAAGTTATGGACTAGTTTGCAAAGAGGCCGAATACGGGATATCTTGATCGATACGCCTCGATTTCATCGTGCACATACAACAAAATTGAGTTCCGTTGAATTCTACACGTCGACAACATCCATACGCATCTTTCAATGCTCATGGGTTACAACCATGTCACCCTATTTGTCGGGGCGCACATCGTATCAAATTTTTTTTAAAAGTTCTACAGTTTTGAAAACAAGTTTTTGTCAATTTTGGGAAACCGATTTCTCGGCGCATAGGCGATGAAATCAACTTCAACAAAATGCATTAGGAAGCCCTATAGGTTGGCTGCAACTATCTTCAATTAGTGTTCGAAAAATCCTAGTATTTGATTCAGAAATAGTCTTCCAAAATAGGGTTTGGGACGGGTTTTTTGTTCTGTTTTTCAAACAATTTTCGGCTTTGGGTTGATTTTTCGGATAGGTCGTACAACTATACCGAAACCTAATTACTGGGCTTTAAAGTCATATAGGTTGACTACACATCGGACTTTTCAGTTCGAAATATCGTCGAAGAACGAGGGAGAAACGAGACATGGAATAAGAGTACCTGGGTTGCTGCTCTGTTATCGCTATTGCTGCTGTTGTGGCCTTGCCGCGCCGGTGGTCGGCCGGAGATGACCCCGTCGGTGTATGGACAAAAGGGGGTTTGGCTGGGTCGATCTAGGATTAGGGATTGTATTTTCCTTTTCGAGTTTATATAGTGGGGTCGTGGAACTTCCTGGCTCGGGTCTGTTTTGTAAGTGAACAGTGCCCACCTCCCCCCCCGCGGGTACTGTTCATTCATGGAAAAGTTTTTTATTTTTTTATTTTTTATATAATATTATTTATATATATATTTATATATATATTATATATATATATATATATATACATAGAGTCGTGGTGTACTGGTAACACCATCGTGCACCGGGGGTGAGGGCTGGGTTCAAGCCCTCCCTCCCACGGAGGTGGCTGGGTGGCGGTGGCCACGGCCTCTGGGCCAAGGTCGGGTGGTGTCGTCCACCGGCTTTGGTTTTATATATATATATTATAATATATATAATATATATATATATATATATATATATATATATATATATGAAAAAATGCCGTTTTATTCCATAAAGGCTCAAAATGCCGAAGCCTGTACAAGTACCCCTAGGCACAAAATGCCAAATCCTATACAAGTATACCCAAAAACCCGAATACTGGAGGTTAGGAGAGAAGAGAAACCCAAAAGTCTGTCTGGCCATGCGAACAGATGTTTTTGATCTTACAGCACTGCCTGATGACCTCCCATATGATCTTGTCGGCGTTGTACTGGTGGCCCTCATATCTCGCCTTGTTACGATCCTTCCATATGACCCACGTAGCAGTTGCCGCTACGATCTGGTGTCCGTTGGAAACGGAGGCCCGTCCAGCCAATAGATCGTAGAAGCACCCGCCTCCCTGAGCCTGTCTGTAACGCTGGGACAGAACTCTTCATACCTTGACGGGTAATTCCCCTTGACAGAGGATGTGGTCAACTGTTTTCGTCTGACGCTCTGAACAATAGTTGCATGCAGAGGCTAAACTGAATCTAATTGTGTGCAGATTGTTATTAGTAGGTAACTTCTTTCGAAAGGCTCTCCAAATGAGGATGGACCACTTGATGGGGATGCAAGTCTGCCAGAAGGCATCGATGATCAGGGATGGCATCCCGCGACCGTGGGCTACTTGTCTGGCCGAGCACACTGAGAAGCCGTCCGAGGGATCAGTCGACCACCGCAGCTCATCGACTTCGTTACCGATCTGCAGACCTCGATGACGGATGCAATCTTCTGCCTCTTCTCCGGCCCAATCATGGATCTTGCCCCAATCCCAGTCGTTTCTAGAGGGATCCCATAAGTCCTTGATCCTGCTGTTCTCCCGGGCCGCCGGAAGGCTGGGGAGCAAGGTTTCTCCAGCCTAACGTTCTAGGAAGGTCGAGGATTCTCCATCGCCCAAATGAAGGCGTATCACTGGTTCGGCCATGGTGCGCCCAATGAGTATACGCCGCCACGTCGATGAGGATCTACTGTTGGAGATGGCCTGTGACGGGTGAATGTGCTTGAAGTATCTGGTCTTCATAAATCTAACTCATAAATTCTGGCTCGTATGAAGCTTCCACACATCTTCATCGAGAAGGCATTGTTGGCCCATTGGTCATGGTCAAACCTGATTTTAATAATTGATCAAACTCTGTCTCGATATCAATGCAAGTCAATTCAGATGTTTACCTACGACATTTTGGACACTGCTCAACGATGGATATCTACTATGTTCAAGACCGAAGCTGTTTGCCATTCAGAATGTATTTCCTTCAAAGCAATATAAATTTTTGTTTTATTGAGTCTAGGAATACATTGTACACCAAGTCGTACTGGAAAATAGGCTGTCCGGAATCGTTTTTCAAAATCACCCTATCCTTTTAAAAATGACCTATGTTTTTGAAAAATATCATTTTTACAAAAAGCTTCTGAAGGACTTTTTAAAAAGCTAAATAATTTTTCTCAAAATCAACTGGCAGAACCCTAGCAGAACTCTGCCAGAGTTCGGCCAGAGTTAGGCCAAGTTGAACGTTATGTGAACGTTTGATTTTGAACTTTGTCACCCTTCAGTTGCGGTTTGTTACAAAGAGCTCTGTCAGAGTTCTGCCCAAATTCTGCCAGAATTCTGTCTTTGGAAAAACTATAAATAGAGAAGAATTTCGATCATTTCAAAACACCAATTCACTTTCACTCTCTTCTCTTCTAAAGCTTACATTTCTTCCAAAGAGTTCTAAAAAGCTTCCATTTTCAAATTCCAAGCCAGTTACAATCCTCTAGTCGATTTGCCAGTACGGTACGGTCTAGAAGTTTCAGAGCGATTGTAATCAGAGGCTTGATTGAAGATACAACTCTTCACAATTGAAGTTGGTCGAGTTCTTCGTATCAAAGCTCGCGTCTGTAGAAGTTGCAAGGACTTCGTATGAAAACTTGCGAGATTTTCCAATAGTGGATTCAACTGGAAGCTAGAGTTCTTCCGACTAGACTAGTCCTCACAAGAGGGAAACCAGTATAAATTTTGGTGTTTGCGTTTGCCTTCTGATCACTCTTTTATTTCTGTCATTTACTTTGTGATTATTTTTATATCTGTGATCTAACTGCTAACGAGATTTTTAATTAGTATATTTTGCTGCCTACTCTATTCACCCCCCTCTAGAGTATTCTGCTTTACAATTTCATTCCTACAATTGGTATCAGAGCGGGTTATACAGGTAAAGCAAGGTAAAATTGCAGTTATATCAATGTTATAAGATCACAACATTACACATGGCAACTGTGAAATTCACAAGTGAAGGCCAAGCCACAAACAGACCTCACTGTTTGACGGCACAAACTACACTTATTGGAAAACACATATGAGTTTCTTTCTGAAATCTCTTGATTTTGACTTATGGTCTGTAGTTATTGATAGCTATAGAAAGCCCCCTCGTATTAATGTTGATGGTATTTTAGTTGAAAAACTCCATGACAAATATACAGAGGATGAAAAAAAGGCCAGTCTTGACGTACGTGCTATTAACGCTCTATTTTGTGCTTTAGACAGAACTGAATTCAACAGGGTGTCTACTTGCACAACATCAAACGAAGTGCGAAAACTTTTCGAAGTAACCCACGAAGGAACAACACAAGTCAAGGAGTCAAAGATCAGCAGACTTATTCAGGAGTACGAGGCGTTCAAAATGAAGCCAAGTGAATCAGTCACTCAGATGTTTACAAGATTCTTGGATATTGTAAATCCTCTATCTTTACTAGGCAAGGATTACAGTAACCATGAGAAGATTCGCAAACTTTTACGAGCCCTTACAAAGAACTGGATTCCAAAGGCTACATCAATCATTGAAGGGAACGACCTCTCAACAATGTCTCTGGAAACACTCATAGGTAAGCTACTCATTCACGAGTTAGAACTTCAAGACTTTGAAGATGCTACACCAAAGGAGAAGTCAGAAAAGTCGATCGCTCTCAAGGCTCAACATAGAAGAACTATCGAAGACGACTCTGATGGCAGCGACTCCGACTCTGAAGATCAAGCTCTTCTGGTAAGAAAATTCAAAAATGTCATGAGATTTAACAGGAGAACAAAAGACAACAGCAACAACAACAACAAGAAGAAGATCCTATTTGCTACGGATGCAAGAAGAAAGGACACATGAAGAAAGATTATCCCACAACATCATCATCAAAGAAAAGCAGCAAATATGACAAAGGCTACCTGAAGAAATCTATATCAAGAAAGTACGCCAACACAAGCATATGGTATGAAAGTGGATCCAGCGACTCAGAAGACGAACAATCAGATGACACTGCAAATGTATGCTTGATGGCTTGCGATCAGGTAATCACTAATCCTCTATTTGATCCTTATGATGATTTCACCTTTGAGCAACTAGGAGAGGCTTTCAGTGACCTGCTAAATGATTACAGGAAACTGCATAGTAAATATGAAACCTCTAAGAAGGTACTCAAAGAGTATAAAGGTAAAATATGAAGACTTACCGACCAACTAGATCATGTTAGAAATAATGACTCTTTAAATGGGTCTGGTGATCTTTCTTCTATTAAGTTGTTGTTACACGAGACTGTTAAGCTATCCGAAGAAAAAGACCAAACTATTATCCAGTTAAAAGAAGACCTATCTAAGGAGAGAAAGAGTCTCCAGTGTGCACAGGTCAGATTAGAATCACTCACATCTAATTATACTAGATCATATGACACTTCCAAAAAGTTAGAAATTAGTTTAGGAAAACGGCCTGAAGTTGTGCTTTCTATTCTAACAGGTGTCAATTACCGAATCATCAGAACACGCCCAACACTGTCAGACCAAACCATACCAAAACTATGCCCAAGAAGACAAATAGGCATGCATTCTTCTATACTAGAAAACCAAAACTTACCAATCATGCACCTCACACTACTTTCAACACTCAACATGCTAAATGTCATTATTGTGGCCTCATTGGTCATATATCTTCTGCATGTAGAATCAGAAAGTTAATAGATTTAAATATTTATGCATGGATACCAAAAACTAACCAGTCAGGACCCTACAAGAAATGGGTACCAAGAGTTTCATCTGCAAATTGTTTTGTAGGTGGGACCCCCTTCACATGCTAGGAGCAAATGGATCCTCGACAGCGGTTGCTCACGGCACATGATCGGTGACGCTTTATTATTCGCAACACTGTCGAAGAGGAATAAAGAAGGATACGTCTCCTTCGATAATAATTTAAGAGGGTACATAATTGGTATCGGTGACATTGGTAAGGCTCCCTATCCAGTGATTAAAGATGTTTGTCTAGTTACTGAGTTAAAACATAATCTGCTCAGCATAAGCCATTTAGCTGATCACAGTTATGGTATTAACTTCGTCAAAGATAAATGTACTATAGTTGATAGTTCAACTGGTAGTACTATATTTGAAGGTATTAGGGAAGACAACATATGTTTTCTATTTGTTGGAAGATGCTAACAAAGCAGGTAGATGTTTGATGGCCAAAATATTGAGAGTCAACTATAGCATATGAGACTCGGTCATGCAAACATGGATACAATTTCAAGACTATCTACAAAGAAGTTGGTACGCGGCTTACCGGACATTTCTTTCAAGAAGGATACGGTATGTAGTGAATGTGAAAAGAACAAAGCTACCAAATCCGTATTCAAATCCAAGAACGCTGTAAGTACCACTAGACCTTTACAACTGTTGCATATGGACTTATTTGGACCCAGTAGAATTGCTAGTCTAAGTGGTAAGTTAAATGCATTTGTCATTATAGATGATTTCTCTAGATATACATGGGTTTATTTTCTTGCACGCAAGAACGATACATTATCAGAATTCGTCACCTTTTGTAAGAAAGTACAGAATGAAAAAAGATTCATGATTACTCGCATTCGTAGTGATCATGGCGGCGAATTTGAGAATGCAGAATTCAAGCAATTTTGTGACACACACGGTTATTTGCATGAATTCTCTTGCCCTAGGACTCCGCAACAAAATGGAGTTGTGGAACGTAAGAACAGAACTCTATCTGAAATGGCTAGAGTAATGTTAAACCAGTTTAGTCTACCTAGATACTTATGGGCTGAAGCTGTAAATACAGCATGCTATTCTCAATAGGGTTCTAATTCGACCTATATCGAAGAAGACTCCCTATGAACTATGGTTTGATAGAACACCAAATGTTTTATATTTCAAAATTTTTGGTTGTAAATATTTTATTCTTAATACTAAAGACAATTTGAGTAAATTTGATGAAAAGGCCGATAAAGGTATTTTTAGGTTATGCAGCAAAGAGCAAAGGATACATAGTCTTCAACAAAAGAACCATGATCATCGAAAAATCTATCAATGTCAAGTTTGATGAGCTAAATCAACACTTAGACGATGATGACAATGAAGACTTAATCACACAAAGTACAGCTACTGCAAAACCTTCACACAAAGATGCAGAACCATCACATCAAACATCAGATGAACCTCCAAGCAAAGAAGCCAGAACTAGCAATCCTGAGACTATACCAAAATAGATGAGATTCTTGGCTAATCATCCAAAGGACTTGGTAATTGGTGAGATTACCAAGGGTATAAGTACTCGTTCCTCTAATAAAGATATAGCTTCTTGTGTTGCTTTTGTTTTACAGTTTGAACCCAAAAATATTGAAGAAGCATGTAGTGATAATTTTGGTTATATGCTATGCAAGAGAAATTAAACCAATTCGAACGGAATCAAGTTTGGGAACTTGTTCCCAAGCCCATTGATCATCCGGTCATTGGCACCCGATGGGTATTCCAAAATAAACTGAACAAAAATGGTTTAGTGACTCGTAATAAGGCTCGACTCGTAGCTCAAGGATACAATCAAGAAGAAGAAATCGACTACAATGAGACTTATGCCCCAGTTGCGAGATTAGAATCCATTCGCATGTTACGTACATTTGCATATTTCATAATTTTAAATTATTTCAAATGGATGTCAAAAGCGCATTTTTAAATGGTTTTATAAAAGAAGAAGTTTATGTAGCTCAACCTCCCGATTTTACTGATTTTAAATTTCCTGAATATGTTTTCAAGTTGAAAAAAGCCTTATACGGTTTAAAACAAGCCCCTCGTGCTTGGTATGATCGTCTAAGCTCTTTTCTACTTGATAACGGGTTTTCAAAGGGAAAGGTTGACACTACTTTGTTTATAAAATCTTTGAATAACAATTCTTTTGATTCAAGTCTATGTAGATGATATTATTTTTGGATCTACTGATGAATCTCTTTGTCAAGAATTTTCAAAGTGTATGCAAAATGAGTTTGAGATGAGCATGATGGGAGAGCTGAAATTCTTTCTCGGACTGCAAATAAAACAAATCAGCAATGGAACGTTCATAAATCAAGCAAACACAAAGGATCTATTAAAAAAGTTCGACATGGAAGCAGTCAAGCCACTTAGCACTCCAATAGCGACTTCAACCAAGCTTTATATTGATGAACAAGGCAAACCGGTCGACATACGTAAGTATCGAGGTATGATCGGTAGCTTACTGTATTTAACTGCTAGTCGTCCAGACATTATATTTAGTGTTTGTCTATCTGCACGCTTTCAAGCTAATCCTAAGGAATCACATCTGTACGCAGTTAAGCGTATCTTCCGATACCTTAAATGCACTTCTTCTGTCGGCTTATGGTATCCCAAAACCACGTTATTTGACCTAACCGGTTATTCTGATGCTGATTTTGTCGGATGCAAAGTAGATAGAAAAAGTACTAGCGGCACATGTCATTTCTTAGGAAAAGATGTAGTCTCTTGGTTTAGTAAAAAGCAAAATTCTGTTTCATTATCAACAACCGAGGCTGAGTATATCGCCGCAGGACGTTATTGTGCACAAATTTTATGGATGGAACAAACTTTAGAAGACTATGGATTATATTTTACACACATACCTATTTTCTGTGACAACACTAGTTCTATTAATTTGACTAAGAATCCAGTATGCCACTCTCGTACTAAACATATCGAGATTAGACATCACTTTCTTAGAGATTATCAATAAAATGAAGATATAGACCTTGTATACATAGATACACAGAATCAATTAGCTGACATACTCACAAAACCACTAGCGGAAGATCGTTTCAATTATTTACGTCAAGAATTAGGAATTTTAGATATCAATAATATTAATTAATTTATTCGATACTCAATAACTGTTTTTGAGACAAGCCTAAAAAGAGTCTGTCTGTCACCACGACTACGGTCGAAGCGAAGCGGTACTTAAGAGTTTCCCGGTGAACCTCCGTTAGCTGGGACAGTACTCCTACAGCTAATCTGAGATAGATGTTGAGTAAAAAATATTAATTTATAAAATAATATTAATTATATTATTTTGAGATTTAAAATTACTAAACTCTGAATTAAACATTTGAAACGAATTAATAAAAAATATGTGGTACATTGTTATTTTTTTTTACACATATATAGCCAGGCAACCCTTGGCGAATTCAGCCCGAGTTCGGCCAGAGTTCGGCTGGGTATATATGTACCAGTCAGAACCCGAGGCCCCTCTTCTTCATTCTTCCAAACATCATCTAAACAGCAGCCGCCGTGCCCCGAAAACCCTAGATCTTCTCCACCTTCTTTCTTCCAATCCGCGTGGAGATCTTCGTCCAAACTTTGGATTCGTACGAAGAATTTTGTCCTCTACAGCATATCCAACTCTCGGAAGGTATAATTCCTTCTCTCCTCCACTTTCCAGGTGTTAGGGTTTCTAGATTTTGGGATAGAATGCCTAAGGGATTCAATCCTTTCAAGAGGAAGAAAACCAATGCGAGTGAAGAGGCATCATCTTCGGATCCGCATACGGATTCCCTCTTTTCTCCGGTCCAATCGGATGACGGTGCATCGGACGAGTTTTACTTCAAAACTCCCGACCAAGCCCTATTGTGGTATGTCGATTTCATTATGCGTACTATTTGTATCGGATCTCCAATCAAATGGACTGTCTTTCCCGACCACCGTCCTTACTTTGAGGGATTAGGGTTACAACACTTTGTTTCTTTACAATTCCCTATATCTACTAATGCCATTAGATTATTTTACTGTAATTTTGTGTTAGACACTTTTACCGCGAGAACACGTGTCGGAAGGATAGATATCGAGTTTACTGATGAAACGTTAGCAAAAATCCTTGGTATTCCAAATAAAGGTGCCCTGCTCGATGACATCACTGATTTTAATTTCCCCGATGGTACGACTCTCGTTAGTTTCAAGAATGAGCTTTGTGCGCCCACACGTGCTCGTCTTGGAAAGTTTAAGTCCAATAACTTGAACTTGTTTAACTACGAATTACATCGCATCATCTATTCCACTTTACTTCCAAAATCTACTTCCAAAGATGATGTCACTGCACTTGAGCTTTTTGCTCTATATCACATTCTTAAGGGGATTCCTTTCTCTGCCCCTAAGACTATCATTCAGATGATGGGTAGATATTGCGGAAGAGACCGCAACCTCTCTTATGCGATGATCATCCCACGCATCTTTCAGAGATTTGATATTGACTTATCCACTTGTGCTCTGTACCCTGAGCCCAAGTTTCTCAAAATCTCTCATCGCAGCATTGCCACTGTTCCTCCACCTACTGCACCTGCTCCTCCTGCACCTACTCCCACAGCACCTGGTCCTCCTCAGTCTTACCCTATGACCTTTGAGGGTATTCATCAGCATCTTTCAGATCTACAGTCATTTTATGTTGATACTTCCATGGAACATGAGTTCCGTGACGTGACTCGGTTCTACGCTATTGCCAACTCCTTCGCCGATCTGCAATTTGCACAGACGGGTCACTCTGCTAGATATCTACCTCGAGACCCTTCTGTTTCTGGCTACCGCATTGATGATGAGACGGTCCACTCGTGTTCCAGCCAGGGAATGCCTACGATTGGTATCGTACTTCTGGTGCCACTCCTCATACTTCTGGAGCTGGTACATCTGGACATGCTGGCACTGCAGCCGATGATGATGATGATAAGGATGATGATTTTTGAGATGTTACTATTTTGAGACTGTTTACTTTTGTCTTATGTTTACTTGGAAATGCTCCGACATTCCAAGATATTATCAGTACTCTTTATTTAGTTATTATCTGTGACTCTTCATAGACATTTTTTTTATTATGCCTCAGTTTGGCATATGTTTCATTTAGTTCACTTATTCAGCTCAGCATTTTATTTGTTTCAGCTTTATTATAGCATTATCTCTCTTTTATGCTTCCATATAAACTGCCTGTGACAAATACCATGCCTGTGTTGTTTATACCATATTTAATATCTTTTCTAACTGTTTATACCATGCTTGTGATGAATGTTTTATATCTATTTCTTGTGTTTCTTTACTGTTTGTTACTTATACATTTATTA
>JANAVB010010851.1:0-25000 GCA_029216955.1 Iris pallida
CTCGGTGTTTTCGCGATTCCGGGAGTTTCCGAAAACAAAAACGCGATCCGTTTGAAGTTTTGGAAAGCTAACACATAGATCTATAACGTAATTTAATCATAAAATCTAATTCTTGCTGAGTTGGTACAGTATTGATTATTAGTAGAAGTTACTTTTCGGCATATGCATTTGTGCACCCTTGTGTGAAATATAATGTTCTATTTGACTTTAACCCATATTAATGTATATACATTATGTAACTAAATAGAGAATGCAAGCATGAGTAAATAGTTAAATAAATGATATATGATGTGTAAGTATCCTATCTAATGTAAGCATGTATAAATATGGCTTTTGATGAATAAGGTGTGAAATGAGGAAATGAATGAATGAATGCTTGTAATGAATGTAGACACATAAGTTGGTAGTTATACTTTGTTATACATATATGTCTATATGAAACTCATGATTTATAGCTTGAATAACTCAATGTGAATGCTTGTCTAATAGGTATGCAATCTAATGTACCCATTTAATACAAGCAAGAATGAATATGTAGGCATGCATGTGTAATTGTTTTCACTCCTCTCTATATCTCTAATGTTTGGATGTTTTCATAAATGCACACATAGATGAATATATGCAATATAATGGAACCAAAGTATATTAGTATGCCATGATGAATACATGAGATGAATGCAATGTAGGTTCCCTAGTATGTAATATAATGTATGGTGTATGTAGTAATGCAAGATAATGAATGAATGATGAATGAATGCAAGCATGATGTAATGTAATAATAGATGGAATGTATGCAATATATAAGTTAATGAGATGTAATGCTCTATGTTAACACAAATCCTATATTACCTCATGTGCTCCCTTACACTATGTTGACACTATCACTATGACACAAGTTCACCTTGATGCATGTTACACTTGGCACTTTACCTACATGTTCACTCATCCCTTATATCTATATATATATGTGTGTTGTGTGTGATTAGCTTAACTTGGTTTGGCTTGTGCTTGTTTTGATTTCTAGCCTAGGTTTGGTTAGGCTTAGTGAGACTTGTTGGGCTAGGACTTGACCTAGTTTGACTAGCATAGTTGACTAGAGTTGACTTTGGGTTGACTTTGGTTCAGATTGACCTAGTTTGACTTGGATTGACTTCATGTGAGCTTGTTGTGACCTAGTTTGACCTAGTTTAACTTGATGTGGTTTAGTTTGACTTAGTGTGACTCGGTTTGACCTGGATTGACTTAGTTGGACTTAGTTTGACTTAGACTTGTATATCATGACTAGAGTGGCTTGTCTTTCACTATGAAACCCTGTTTTAACCCTTGGTATCTCATATTTAGGTTTGTGATCACTCTGAGCATTTGTTCACCGGATCAGCTCAGGACCACAGGCGAGTACATTCTCTGATAGTAGTTCGATGCCTTGATATTCTTCTGTATCCGATTCAGTTATAGTAGTTACTTGATTCCTGTCACGATGGTACACGGACTAGTATATATCGGATCCTGGCATGAGATGTTATTCCTGGACTTTCTTGGTATATTGGTACATTCCTGCCTTGTTTCCTGTACTAGTATAGACACCGATTCATGAGAGGGAGTAGCTACCCTCTTAATGAATCCCGTGTCATAACGTGCTATGTCCGGATCCATTTTACTACTCGGGGATGGGGAGTCATTAGGGGTTATGTGATTATTGCCTCCTGTCACTATTCCAGTGCTTGCGTCACCCTCACCTCACGTAGGGTGTAGCGAGATCCTATTATCAGTGCGGTATCCAGGTTGGCCGGCATGACCCTTTCCAGATTTTCTTGTGATTGTCGGGCCAAGTGGATAGCCTGCCCAGTTCTCCCAAGCCGATCACATAATGCTCTAATAACTCATGGCACCTTTTATGTTTATTTGTATACATCATATATTCTGTTCAGTTCTATATTCCTGTATCTCACACCATGATATTATATTCCAGTTTTCTCATATCCTGTTATATTTCATATTGATTTTGTCTTGTATCTCATTATATCTGTCTCTTATAGAACATGTCAATTCATTAGAACTGTTGCTAGAGTTTGTACTTGCTCATTTTCTTGACAGGATACCGTTGATAAATTTTACAGATGATTCAGAGGGTGACTGCCCGACCTAATATGGGTCCGGGGCAGATGGAGACCTAGGCCAGGGTTCTGACCTGGCAGTTGAGCACTAGATATTGCACCCTTGGCTAGTATAGCTTAGTTAGGCTTGCCTGGACTGCGATCCAGCTTTTGTTTTAGTCTGTAGTAGCTATACTTATATTTGTGATTCTGGTGTTGTTTTATACTCTGAGTTTGTTTTGGGATTTATGTTCTTATTTCAGTATTTCCCTATCTATCTCATTTCAGTATTCGTGCTATCTTCCCATAGTTTGTGTTGTGATTGAGTTGTGCCTTTATATTCCTCCGTGCAGAGATGACCGGCACCTTATATATACTGTCTAGCTGTAGTAATTACGGGGGAACTATACAGCGTTCTACCGCCGATTCTGCGGCGTAGGCTGGACGTACCCACGTACTCGTACCCCTACCTTGGGTGCGGGTCGTGACACGTTTTTATGGTGGCCCATGCAGGTCAGAGTCGCAATATTGCGATTCGTAGTGGCATTCGATTTAGAGTGCTGCTACGAGCCTGTGACTAGGACATAGGATCTAGGATATGATAGGAGTTACTCAATCACATTTTAGGAATTTTCCGATCTTTTGATTACCATGACAACTCTTCTTGCATTTGAATTCAATTGTCCTTCCTTGATTTGCCTTATCTTGTGCCGTATAGATCTCTTTGCTTCAATCTGTCCTCAGGATGACTATTACTTGAGCCCAGGTGGCGGGATCTAGTTCTGTTCCAGAGAGGACCGAGCCAGTGGGACCTCTTCATCCGGCTGCGGAAGCAGCAGTCGAGGAAGTTATTCCTGTTGTTCCTGCCGTCCAGGCGGGAGTAGCAGCAGCTGTTCAGGGAGGTCTTCCACCTCCAGTTCCGAGGCCTTCTGTTATCATACCGAAGACTTTTCTACCGCCACCTCAGATGACTGATCAGCAGCAGATAATGGCCATTCTGTAGCAGATGATGCAGACTCAGAGGGTACAGGCAGAGGCACAGACATCAGCGTCAGGCAGAGGCACAGCAGCGTTAGGCTGACGCATCATACCGCCAGGCAGAGGTGCTTCAGCAGAGCCTGGAGAACTCCCACCAGCTAGCATTGGCAGCGGTTGAGAGGGTAGTTGGCAGTACAGTTCAGGGTGCAGTTCAGGGCGCTCTCGCCCAGCAGCAGGATCAGAGGAGACCTGGGACAGTTCTAGAGTTCCGGAAGATGAACCCCAGGGACTTCAAAGGGACCGAGGGCATTCTTTATGCCGATGACTGGTTGGAGGACATCCAGCGGAGCTTGGAGTTAGCAGAGGTTCCGAGAGCACTATGGGTGACGGCGGCGGCTAGCCAGTTCTTCGACATAGCTTTGACATAGTTTCGGACGGACCCTCGGTATCAGTGAGGGGTATTTCTTGGGAGGACATGAGGAGGCTCTTTAAGGAGAAGTTCTTCCCCAACGTGTCTCTTGCAGCTTTGGAGGCCCAGTTCGTCGGACTAGAGCAGGGGAGCTCGTCGTTGGACGAGTATGCAGCTGAGTTCTTTCGTTTGAGTAGGTATGCTCCGACTCTGATCCAGGATGAGGGGTACAAGGCCCGTAAGTTCCGGAGGGGCCTGATTCATGCGGTTCGCACTCGTACATCTGGGCGACCCGATGCGACCTTCGAGCAGATACTGATGGATGCTCAGATAGCAGAGAAGGACTTCGGCCTCAGGCCAAAGAGGAGCAAGTGACACCATGGGAGTGAGTTCTAGTGCAGGGCCAGCCAAGCGCCCTCAATCATCATCAGCAGAGGCAGTTCCAGCAGCAGCCTCAGTTACAGATCCAGCAGATACCAGCACATGTCCACCATCAGCAGGGTCAGGGTCAGAGGCAGGCCATGCAGTGTATTTTCTGCGGGAAGTCGGGACACACCCGAGAGGTTGCAGGATGAGGTTGGGAGTTTATTTATTCTGTGGAGCTTCAGATCACCAGATGAAGAACTGTGCTGTTCGTGCAGCCAGACAGGCAGGCCAAGACAGAGTACAACAGGCTAGGGGAGGCCAGCAAGGGCGAGCTTTCGCCATGACAGTCGAGGACGCACAGGCAGTAGATGAGCAGATTACAGGTTCCAATTTTTCGATTCCATTTCCGCAATTGCCTCCTTATAACTGTCTTGAATATCGATTCTATCTGTCCCTTGTTAATTGATTTTGTGATATGTTATTCTTATGTTATGATTTTGATTTTCCTCTGAGATAAGTCGTATGGGCTAGGTTACCTCGATTATGGGATTTTAGAATCTTCTGTGGTCATGTTAGCAAGCATAGTGAGGACATATAGT
Source organism: Iris pallida (assembly GCA_029216955.1). Taxonomy (NCBI): domain Eukaryota; kingdom Viridiplantae; phylum Streptophyta; class Magnoliopsida; order Asparagales; family Iridaceae; genus Iris; species Iris pallida. The sequence continues at coordinate 4,446 of JANAVB010010851.1, forward strand.
CGGATTATGGACGTATTTCTCGGGTGTGGGAATTTAAGGTTTTCGCAGCCAAGCTAGCGGCAATGCGAAAATTTTAAATACCATAATTCTAGAGGTATGTACCTTAGTCGAGGACTCTGTGATTATCGTAGCCTTGCTTACTAGCATGACGAAGATTCTGAGTATCATGATTTGGACAGACGCATATGATTCTCAGATTGAATAATTTTGAGACTATGATTTTGGAGATTTTATTATTATTATCATTTAAAACTATTTAAAAACCATGAGTTGTGATTTTGATGTTTTGCTTGTGAAACCCTGTAAACTGTTAACATAGAGCCTAACCGTGTGATTAGGATATTTTATGTCATTTCTGGCTTAAGGGTATTTTGGTCATTTGACCTCTTGAATTATTTTAATATTTATTATATTGTTGATTATTAAAATTGACTTTTTATAGGAGTGATTTTGTGTTGGTTTCGTATCAGTTTTTATTTACAAGTATTGATGTGCCTCGAAGAGATTTTATTGCTGATCATTTTTATTTATTGAGAAGTATTTGAATGGGATTGTTTCTGTATGTGTTTTCTGTGATAGCTTTGTTTTAATTTTGAGGATGAATTTTTTTTTAGTTGGGTAGATTTGTCACCCCCAGTTTTCAAGAACAGGGGTATTTTAGTCATTTTTCATTTTAAAATATTTTTGGATTTATTTTATGATTTATAATGTTGTTTGGGGTTTATTTGAGTCGGGTTCGAATTTCGTCTCATTCCGACTTGTATCGGGGGCCCGGGGTAGTTTAGACCTTAGTGGACCCACGCATACTTGTGCTATGGCCCACAATATTACCATAATAAGTTAGAGGGTTTAGTCATGACTCCATTGATTAGGTTAGACCTAGTTAGGGCAATTAGAATTACGTTTTTGACCCTCAAACCCTAACCAAACCCAAACCAAACTTGCTTTTAACTAATAGAAGTTGAGGGGGGGCAAACTTGTAATTAAAATAGGGGGTTTTTGCCATTATATGGCAGTCACATATGTGTGGAGAGAGGGACACCTTATTCATTTTAATACTTAGCCACTTCTTCTTCTTCTTCTTCTCCAAGCCTTCTTCTTCATTTTCTTGAGAGCCTCCACCATTGTTCTTCCTCAAATAGGTATATTTTCTTCCCCAAATTAATTCCCCATGGCATATAGGAAGGTTATGAACCCATAGGAATGACCCCCTTGTTGTATCTCTTCTTGTGTCCTATTTTGTGTCCTTTTGTAGATTTTAGGGGTGTCCTATGTTATGTGATGTGTCCATGTGGGAAACCCCCAAATTTGGACACATTTGAGATGGGTTAATTGTTAGAATCTATATTTCTATATTTATTCTCAGATTTTTGATTGTATTGAGTGTGTTCTTGAGTATTTTACATTTTATTCATGTATCTCTTATAGATGTGTTCATGTTACATATATAGATTTGTGTATGTGTACATATATATATTGTAATGAGAGTGTATCTATATTTATATATGTAATAAATGGTTCATGATGATTATATAATCAAGTTTGTGAGTGTGGTTCCTCATATTATTAATGTTATTATTGTTGTGGTTAATTAGGATATATATTTGTGCATTCTTTTGGCTCAAACTAACTAAATTCGTCATGATTTATATCTACGTTTTTAATTTCAGCCATAACTTAGAAATGTCATAACTTCTAGCTCAAAACTCGGTATGATCTCCCGTTTTTTTTAAAAGAAGCGTATTGAAGTTAGCTATCCAAAAATATATCTTAATAGGCCTAATTCATTCTGTAAATTTCTGGAGAATTATTTGAGTGTCAGCTGTATGAAAGACAAATGCGTTCTCGGTGTTTTCGCGATTCCGGGAGTTTCCGGAAACGAAAACGCGATCCGTTTGAAGTTTCGGAAAGCTAACACATAGATCTATAACATACTTTAATCATAAAATCTAATTCTTGCTGAGTTGGTACAGTATTGATTATTAGTAGAAGTTACTTTTCGGCATATGCATTTGTGCACCCTTGTGTGAAATATAATGTTCTATTTGACTTTAACCCATATTAATGTATATACATTATGTAACTAAATAGAGAATGCAAGCATGAGTAAATAGTTAAATAAATGATATATGATGTGTAAGTATCCTATCTAATGTAAGCATGTATAAATATGGCTTTTGATGAATAAGGTGTGAAATGAGGAAATGAATGAATGAATGCTTGTAATGAATGTAGACACATAAGTTGGTAGTTATACTTTGTTATACATATATGTCTATATGAAACTCATGATTTATAGCTTGAATAACTCAATGTGAATGCTTGTCTAATAGGTATGCAATCTAATGTACCCATTTAATACAAGCAAGAATGAATATGTAGGCATGCATGTGTAATTGTTTTCACTCCTCTCTATATCTCTAATGTTTGGATGTTTTCATAAATGCACACATAGATGAATATATGTAATATAATGGAACCAAAGTATATTAGTATGCCATGATGAATACATGAGATGAATGCAATGTAGGTTCCCTAGTATGTAATATAATGTATGGTGTATGTAGTAATACAAGATAATGAATGAATGATGAATGAATGCAAGCATGATGTAATGTAATAATAGATGGAATGTATGCAATATATAAGTTAATGAGATGTAATGCTCTATGTTAACACAAATCCTATATTACCTCATGTGCTCCCTTACACTATGTTGACACTATCACTATGACACAAGTTCACCTTGATGCATGTTACACTTGGCACTTTACCTACATGTTCACTCATCCCTTATATCTATATATATATATGTGTTGTGTGTGATTAGCTTAACTTGGTTTGGCTTGTGCTTGTTTTGATTTCTAGCCTAGGTTTGGTTAGGCTTAGTGAGACTTGTTGGGCTAGGACTTGACCTAGTTTGACTAGCATAGTTGACTAGAGTTGACTTTGGGTTGACTTTGGTTCAGATTGACCTAGTTTGACTTGGATTAACTTTATGTGAGCTTGTTGTGACCTAGTTTGACCTAGTTTAACTTGATGTGGTTTAGTTTGACTTAGTGTGACTCAGTTTGACCTGGATTGACTTAGTTGGACTTAGTTTGACTTAGACTTATATATCATGACTAGAGTGGCTTGTCTTTCACTATGAAACCCTGTTTTAACCCTTGGTATCTCATATTTAGGTTTGTGATCACTCTGAGCATTTGTTCACCGGATCAGCTCAGGACCACAGGCGAGTACATTCTCTGATAGTAGTTCGACGCCTTGATATTCTTCTGTATCCGATTCAGTTATAGTAGTTACTTGATTCCTGTCACGATGGTACACGGACTAGTATATATCGGATCCTGGCATGAGATGTTATTCCTGGACTTTCTTGGTATATTGGTACATTCCTGCCTTGTTTCTTGTACTAGTATAGACATCGATTCATGAGAGGGAGTAGCTACCCTCTTAATGAATCCCGTGTCATAACGTGCTATGTCCGGATCCATTTTACTACTCGGGGATGGAGAGTCATTAGGGGTTATGTGATCATTGCCTCCTATCACTATTCCAGTGCTTGCGTCACCCTCACCTCACGTAGGGTGTAGCGAGATCCTATTATCAGTGCGGTATCCAGGTTGGCCGGCATAACCCTTTCCAAATTTTCTTGTGATTGTCGGGCCAAGTGGATAGCCTGCCCAGTTCTCCCAAGCCGATCACATAATGCTCTAATAACTCATGGCACCTTTTATGTTTATTTGTATACATCATATATTCTGTTCAGTTCTATATTCCTGTATCTCACACCATGATATTATATTCCAGTTTTCTCATATCCTGTTATATTTCATATTGATTTTGTCTTGTATCTCATTATATCTGTCTCTTATAGAACATGTCAATTCATTAGAACTGTTGCTAGAGTTTGTACTTGCTCATTTTCCTGACAGGATACCGTTGATAAATTTTACAGATGATTCAGAGGGTGACTGCCCGACCTAATATGGGTCCGGGGCAGATGGAGACCTAGGCCAGGCTTCTGACCTGGCAGTTGAGCACTAGATATTGCACCCTTGGCTAGTATAGCTTAGTTAGGCTTGCCTGGACTGCGATCCAGCTTTTGTTTTAGTCTGTAGTAGCTATACTTATATTTGTGATTCTGGTGTTGTTTTATACTCTGAGTTTGTTTTGGGATTTATGTTCTTATTTCAGTATTTCCCTATCTATCTCATTTCAGTATTCGTGCTATCTTCCCATAGTTTGTGTTGTGATTGAGTTGTGCCTTTATATTCCTCCGTGCGGAGATGACCGGCACCTTATATATACTGTCTAGCTGTAGTAATTACGGGGGAACTATACAGCGTTCTACCACCGATTCTGCGGCATAGGCTGGACGCACCCACGTACTCGTACCCCTACCTTGGGTGCGGGTCGTGACACCCAGAGCTGGCTATGAGGTCAATAGGTTTAGTGAACCCAGATCACAAACGATGGAATTGCCTGGCGAACTAGGTCTTAAAAGAATTTAAAGACCAGCTCAAAGAAATCGGTCTATATGATGATGTCTGGGCAATGGTCTATGGCTTCCGTCCGAATGCCCACATATTCTTAGCCTTAGTAGAGAGGTACAACTATAGAACAGGCACCTTTATGACCCCACATGGTGAAATTGGTCTTGCTTTACATGAAATGAAGTACCTGTCTCATTTGCCGATGGCTGATTATCCATATGAAGAGTATGTGCCAAGCAATGAAGAGCTAGATATCCTATCAACACAAGATCCGGACATGGTTGAAGTGTTTGAAGAACTCTTGTGCCACTACAAGATATGCTCCTTCTATTACAAAAGTACCGCTGTAGGGACCTGTTACACCACCAAGTGGATGCCTTATTTGTTTTTAGAACATACTTTTGAGAAGAAGATAGTCGAGACTGAAGCCTGTGATCCGCAATTCTTTAAACCACTCACACAAAGTGAAGTACAAAAATTGATGGAAGAAACCGGACATTCTGATCGAATATTAGATGAAGACTGGCATCCTTTCAAGGCTGGCACTACTATTGAGAGTTATCTCAGACAAGGCTATCGACCAATGTCAAAAGAAGCTCAGTTGGCAGGTTTTTTTTCTTTATGGCTATAAAGATTTGTAGTCCCCGGAGCTAGTGCTCTTGACAGGTTTCATAGAGGTGTACTATTCGCCGCAGTGCGCTTAGTATTTGGCCATAAAATGGATCTGTTATCTGCGATGACCAGTCGATTGAATGCAGGACTTCGTTTTTTTGTCACCACCATGATAACTGACAGGTCTTCCAGCCAGACCTTCCCGCGCCCAGAGATGCCATACACTTATCTCTTCGGGTGGCTGAATCTCCATTATTCAGGCCTGATGGACCCTGATATGGGTGTAGTAGGAGGAGACTTTATAAGACGATATGCCACCGCTCGCTGGAACATCTATGCTTTGTCTGAATGTAGAAGAGCATTGAACAAAGGTTCTGGATGGAAATTCCAGTGTGTTCTACCTCCACAAGGGTATGATCATGTCCCTCTTAATCTCATGGATGTAGAAGGTATAAACCTTCGATTGGCTCTGTCTAGCTTTGAATGGTTGAAGTCGATACGACCGTCTCATCTGGTATATCGATTTGAAGATCAATGTTACTTAGAACCTTACTTGCCAAGTCGTTTTGCTTGTCAATTAGGCTATAATCAGTTGCATGTAGGAAATGCAACAACTTGTTTGCAAGCCTCTAGTTATTTGATTGATGGGGCTAGTGCATGGAGATACTACAATGCTAGAGGTACTAACGCAGTATTCTCTATGCCGAACACTCCCGGTCAGACAGGTCTGCGTATGTTGTATACATACGCTAATTTTTATACTTCTGCCAACACTTTTGCGGAAAACTTCCATCTGGTCCACAGCTTTGCCAGTGATAAGCGCCTTAAGGCCGGAGGTATAACCAGACTGAATTTCAGAGATACTGAAGACCAAGATCCTGCTGATGAACCACTAGAAGCTAGCATCATGGGTCGTGTAGACGAGGTTAACGAACCTTTGAATGTATCCTTGAAGCCGCAGAAAGGTAAGTCCCCTGGCAAAGGGCCAAGTAAGAAGAGAAAAGCGGGTGAAGCTACAGCTTCAGTTGACACCGCTGATCCTTCAGCCCAAGTGGTGGCAAAAAGGAAGAATGCTGGCATCACAATCAATGAACCCATTACCACAAGGACACGATCACAAACGAGGCAGGCTCAGACAGAAATGTCCCCTGGGGGAGCGGACGCTACTTCCTCATTGGTCCAGTCACAAGGCAAAACAGCCCAGGCAAAAGCTACTGAAGAAGAAGAAGAGGAAGAACCCATAGTGCCTCTGCACCGGAAGAATGTGAGGAGAAAGTTGGTGGTGACTAGAGAGCGTCACGATCATTCTGCTCCACCATCATCGTCTTCCCTCTCTGATACGTCTATGCCGACGGAGCCTCAATCATCTCTACCTCCTCCGCAAGGTATGATTTACATTTTTGTGATGAAATTTTATTTTTAAAGATTCGTTTTCATACTTGATGAAAGTAAACCTTTTATTGGCAGAGACCACAACAATTGGCGGTTCAATTGCTCATGCAGTTACCGTCCCTCCGATTGCACTAGCTGCAGCAGGATTTATGTTGTCTTCTCCTACTCCCGTAGCTCCTGAGACTTCAATTCCATAAGAAGCAGCACCATCTTTTGATTTGATTGTTGATAAAAATAGGTCTCCGATGATCGAACAGCCCACCCGCTCCGAGGATGATCAAGAAATAATTGGAGCTTTACGAGGCTGCCTGGGTGATGATATCCTTGGTGATGATTCTATTACTGGTGACGAGGACCTCAGCTCTAGTCAGCAAGATATACCAGAGTCATCCCACCAGGCAGACGAAGTCAGAATCATATCAGATGAACCTGTTCAGGCTGTTCAAGAGAGTGAGCCTAATGCCGAGACTGAAGGTGATGGTCAGGTTCAGGTCCAAGCTGTTAACACTTTCGGGACCGTAGAAGTGACTGTCTCACCACCTATTTTGACCGCGTCAGGAGTAGACAGCAGTCGTTTACTGTCGAGTGGCTCAGACGTAGGAAGCAGCCTTGCCATGACATCTGACATAGTTGCAACCACCACGCAACCTGCTCCAATAATGGCCGTTGATGCTTCAATCGGGCTTCTTCATTCAGGTGAATTGATAACCCGTTAATTTGTATTATATGCTTTAAAAAAAACTCATCTGACTAGTATATTTTGGTTATTGTAGAAGAATCGGCCACAGCAGCTACCAGCTCCACTACCGCTCCTCAAGAATAGAGGACCCAAATAGAGGAAGGGAGTTCTTCAGGGCCTTCTCCCTCAATAATGTCATCGATCTTAGCCATGACAACAATACCCACAGCTGCCTCAATAGAAGTAGTAGAAACTCCAAGTGCTTCAATGACAAATAGAATCATTGTGAAATCTTTTACAAACGCGTTCTATTCGATACTTAAACCACTCCTCCAGCGAGTGATGGAGGAAGAGAAGGTTCCCTTCTCCAAGGTTAGGAAGCCAGTAACATATTTGATCAACGGGATCCGCGACCATGGAGATGAAGCCCAAGCCGTATATCTTGAACATATTCTTGACGAGCTTGAAGAAGTAGTGGCTGCCTTGAAGAATCTTTCAGGAGGGAATATAGACTCTCTTGTTGAAGCTGAATGTAAAACTCTGGCTCAAGAGGCTGAACAAAGGACAAAGGACTTCGAAGCATTCTTGACATCCTTCGCTTAACACTCTGCAGATGTGGACGTTCAGATTGAAGAAGCCTCCTCCAATCTTGAAACCTGTAAAGCCGAAGCAGTAGAGAACGACGGGGAGGTTTTGAAGCTGAAGGAGGAAATTGCTCAGCTTCAGGAGCGTTTAGCTCTTGCACAACAGAAATCAGAGGAGAAAACTCTTCGGAGTAAAGCAGCTGCGGACCATTTGGGTACATTAAAAAACCAGAAAGAGAATCACACCAAGGCTCATAATGAGGAGATAGCCATCCGTTCGGCAAATCTGCATCCTTTCGACATTGAATCAGGAAGAGTCCAGGTTAAGCAGAGAATATTGAACTCCCAAGCTGAAAGAATAGAAGCTTTAAAGAGGCGCGTTGTAGAGCTCAGCACCCAATCTCCCGAACAACTTTAATCGAAGCTTTGTAATTTTCTTTCTGTTTTGCTTTGATAAACATTCAAGTAGTGTCTTTGTTTTGACAGACTTTTTGAATTGTGGAAGGCTTTTTCAATGAAATGAAATGATATTGTTATGATGATTCTATTTACTTGTTATATATCCTATTTAAAGAATATAAGCAATAGAACGAGAAAACGTATTCAGGGGTACAGGACGTGATACATTTTCTTGATGTAGAAAATAACTATATTCTTTATATTTGCTCAGAGGTAATGTGGACATGGCAAAATATAAATGTCGAATATTGTTACTTCTGTAGACAACTTAGTCAGAGGTAATAGGAACATAACAAGTTGCAGATGAAAATATTTAGAATTCAGAGGAAATGTGGACGTGAATTCAAAATGGGATAAACGAACGGTCAAAACTTCTTCGAGAAGAAGCGTGGATGAACCGCCAATGAACAGGTCAAAACTGTCTGTCAGGGAACAATAAATGAACTAATAAATAGATTCATTTTAGAAGAAGGTGATGAACGGATCAAACGAACGGTCACCTCGATTCACGAAAGGTCATAAGACAAGTATAAATAGAACAGAACTTTTGTAGAATTCCATCATCGTTTCCAGGCAAGAAAGATGTCTTCTAATAATAAGTTCCAGAAAGCTACAATCGTTCCGAAGACTAAAGACGTCATTGAACCACCTCCGGCTGATACAAAAACAGGTGAAGGCTCGTCTGCACCCAAGCCTCCAGAAGACATTCTCGCTTTTCTAGTGGAACCGGGGAAGACTGCAGAAGAAGAGGCGAAGAGGAAAGCCGTCTGCAAGTTTTTGTTGTCTTCGAGCAATGACGTCTTTAATGATTTTGCTGATTATGTATTCTATAAGGAAGACAGTGGCCCTCGTCCTGGGGCTTCTGATTAAACTATGATAAATAAAAGAAGACTTTATTTATATTCTGTCTTTTGCATTTACAAGAATGACATCTCCTTTTCTTTATACATAGTACTTTTTAAGAAACTTCCCATTGATGGGCATCATAGCAACTCGACCGTCCATCTCTGTTAACTGGTAGGCACCATTTGAAAACACATTACTCACCACATAAGGACCCTCCCATTTGGCTTCGAACTTGCCCTTACTCATGTGAGTCATAGTCATAGGACGTCTGACTGTAAGGACCAGGTCGCCTTTCCGAAATGCTCATACTTTAACTTTGCGATTGAAAGCCTTTGAGATACGGGCCTGATATAACTCAATGTGTTGTTGAGCTAGCAGTCTTTTCTCATCAAGTGCCTCCAACTCTTGAAGTCGAAGAAGATCGTTATTCTCCGTTGTGAGTTTATTGGCAATAGCGATTCTCAAGGACGGGATTTGAATTTCTAAAGGCAGGACAGCTTCACAACCATACACTAGAGAGAAAGGTGTACAGCCTGTAGGGTTGCGAACAGTAGTACGATAAGCCCATAGACATTCGCCGAGCTTTTCACTCCAATTCCGTTTATTAGTAGAGACAAACTTCTTGAGAAGTTTAATAATAGTTTTGTTGAACGCTTCAGCCAAACCATTAGCTGCAAGATTGTAGGCTGTTGAAGCAATATTATCAATACGATGGTCATCACAGAACCGGGTAAACTTCTGACTAATGAACTGGGGTCCATTATCATGAATAATTCGGCGAGGTACGCCAAATCTGTATATCACATGATGTTTAACAAAGTTGATAACGCTACTGGTTTTGACTTCGGCCAGAGGTATAGCTTCAGCCCACCTAGAGAAATAGTCGGTGATAGCCAAGATAAACCGATGTCCCTTAGAAGAAGGAGGGTTAATAGGGCCTATGACATCCATGCTCCAAGCTTCAAAAGGCCAAAAAGCAGCCGTTGGATGTAGAAATTCTGACGGTTGATGAATAAAGTCTGCATGGATCTGGCAAGCTCTGTATTTCCTTGCATACTCAATGGCATTAGATACCATAGAGGGCCAGTAGTAGCCCATACGACGGATACGATCCTGCAACTTAGGGCCGGGCTGATGTGCTCCGCAGACACCATCATGAGCCTCACGCAGTATCTGTTTTGCCTCTTCACCAGCCAAACAACGTAAGAGTAGACCATCGTAAGCCCGTCGGTAGAGAGTTCTGGTTGTATGATTATAGTAAAATCGAAGAGACCGTCGCCGAATGCCTGTAGCCTCTTTGGGATCTTCAGGTAATATACCATGAACTACAAAGTCAATAAAAGGAGCTCTCCAATCTTCGCTGATAACATTGACTTCAGCAAAATTACTGAACTCAATGTCGTGATTATTTTCAGTACAAAATAATTCTCAATTGGAGATAACAACCAACTGCTGTCTCTGAACAAGAATTGCTAAGACTACTACGAGATTTGCTAAAGCATCAGCCTCGGTGTTACTAGCCCGACGGACATATTCAATAAAGAAAGCCTTGAATGAAGTGGCCATGGTAATTGCTGCTTCATGATAGGGAATCAAATCTTGATGACGAACTTCATATGTTCTCCTAACTTGGTTAACAACCAGTTTAGAGTCACCATATACTTCCAGATACTGAATATCCAGTTGCTTAGCCAGTTGAAGGCCGATAAGCAAAGCATTATACTCTGCAACGTTGTTAGAGCAAGGCTCGTCCAAAGAATAAGCCCTTTGGATAGCCAATCCTTCAGGAGACACGAGAACAATTCCGACTCCTGCAACAATAGTCCTATTTGGTCTGATTCTGGATGCCCCATCAAAGAATAGACGCCAAGTGGAGAACTCTTCCGAGATTACATTTGATTCAAGTGTCTCGTCAGGAATCTCATCATAGAGTTTAGAAGTCTCAGGAACAGGATGAGCTGCCAAGAAATCTGCAAGTGCTTGACCCTTAACGGACTTCTGAGGAACATAGACCATGTTATATTGGGCTAGTAAAATGGCCCATGTGGCCAGCCTTGAATTGAGAGTATTGGGTTTTTTTATTAGTACCCGAAGAGGGTTGACTCGGGAGATAACATGGACTGTTTGACCAATAATGTAATGCCTAGTCTTTTGTACAACAAACATTAAGGCTAAGCATTCCTTTTCAATCGGACTATACCGATGCTCGGCACCAATCATAGTACGACTGAGATAGTAGATAGCTTGTTCATGGCCCTCTTTATTCTTTTGGGCGAGTAAAGCACCCAATGAGTGATCTATTGCTCTGACATACATTAAGAAAGGTATGCCCGAGATTGGTGGCACCAAGACTGGAGGGTTCATAAGATACTGCTTTATATCGTCAAATGCTCGTTGACATTCTTCGGTCCAAACGAAAGATACACCTTTCTTCATAAGTTGCGTAAACGGTCTACAACGTCCAGATAAATTCGAAATAAATCTTCTGATGTACGCAAGTCGACCTTGAAATCCTCATAGCTCCTTCAGGTTGCGTGGAGGATGCATCTCTTGAATGGCTTTGATCTTCTTGGGATCCACGTGTATACCCTTAGAGGTAATGACGAAGCCGAGAAATTTACCACTAGAGATACCCAAGAACGACTTGGTGGGATTTATTTTGAGTTGATGCTGGCACATTAGATCAAAAATGGTTCTTAAATCTTTGATATGATCTTCCTTCAGATGACTTTTCACAGCAATGTCATCAACATAACATTCGACAGTCTTCTTCAAGTGATCTCGAAAGATGGTACTCATAGCTCGCTGGTAGGTTGCACCGGCATTCTTGAGACCAAACGGCATTACAGTATAGCAGTATACTTCACGAGGAGTACGGAAAGACGTGTGTTTCTCATCGTCAGGATTTATCTGAATCTGATTATATCCAGAGAATCCATCCATGAATGATATCCTCTCGAACCCACAAGTATTGTCAATCATGACGTCAGTAATTGGAAGTGGAAATTCATCCTTTGGACAGGCGTCATTCAGATTTTGAAAGTCAATGCAAACTCTGACCTTTCCACTCTTCTTTAAAATTGGAACAACATTGGCTACCCAGTCTGGATGCTGCTTTTCACGAATAAAGCCGCAAGCGATGAGCTTTCTGACTTCTGCGTCAATTGCATCCATCATCTCAGGTTTAAACCGTCATTGTTGTTGTTTGAGAGGCTTTGTATTGGGCAGGATGTTCAACTTATATGTAGCGATCTTAGGATCTAAACCCGGCATATTCTCATAGCTCCAGGCAAAGACATCGATATATTCTCGAATAAGAAGAATTAATTCTTATTTATCGGCCTCGGGGAGGTTCTTGCTGATAAATATAGGACGAGGTGTCCCGCTTTCTCCTACATCAATCTGAACAAATTAATCTTCAGTGGGTGGTTCCTGCTGTTCAAATCGGAGCTTCCACTGGGTGTCCATTCTTTGTGCCCAAGGATCTGTTTCAGGGCTTTCTTCAATATCATCCTCAATGTTATCATCGCCGGTTCCTGGAAACTCAACCGAGACCATATTAGAAGATATGGTCACACGATATATATGACCAACACTAGTATCAGACTCCCACGAAATCGAATCAGAAGAAACAGAGCGTTCATCATTATCGGATTCAAGGATTTTAGGGGTTGTAGCAATAACGGGGAATATGTAGCCAAGGCCAAGTTTCCCCTTTTTGTTAGTAATATGGATAGGAGTTCGTCTTCCTTTTCCATAGTTGAGACCACTTTTGAAATCGTATCCCATTTTACGGATGATTTCTTTAGATTGAATGCTGTAACGACGGAGTTGAAGATGTCCCGTATCATTATTTTTTCAATCTTCAACATAAGAGAACTTCTGCTCAGGTCCTCTATTAAAAAGTATTGGACTTTCGCCGGCTTTTCGAGCAGGGACTATAAAATATGAGCCTTCCGTTGATTCAAGTGAAACTTCGGTCTGGAAGGATTGTACAACCCCTATTGTAAGTGGTTTAAAACTGTTTACCATTTTTAAATAACACTCAGCATGATATAAGACATCAATATACTGTAAAGGAGATGCTTCTTTATTGATATTTACACCTGTATTTACAGCTGGACCTTTAGCCTTAGAGGGCTTGGTCAGATTGATGACAAGAGGGGGAGAAGAAGAACGAGAAGGAGGAGAAGGCTTGTTACGACAAAGGTCAATCACAAGCGGCTCAGAGGAGGTGAGCTCCTTTTTTCCCTGATCAGCTTTAGGAGTCAACTTTTTGGGTGGAAGTCGAATGACCAGTGGTTCTGTGGACGAAGGCTTAGATACACGCCCTTTAACCGGAATCACAAGAGGATCCTGTGAATTCGGCTTTTGTTTCTCTCTGCCAGGAGGAAGATAGATAGTCAGGGGTTCAGAAGAGGAGGGATGAGAGACACGTCCTTTCACCGGAATGACCAAGGTATTCTGAGTTTCAGCCTCCTGCTCTTCTTCAGTGTCCAAGGCCAATACCACCTTCATGAATTCATCTTTGTACATACGAGGATCGCTGCAGTAAGCTTCGACGCCTTTGAAAGGATAAAGGTCCGCCACTTCTTTTTGAACTTCTCCTTTGTCACTCACGTACTTGAAACATTGATGGAGAGTGGATGGCACAATGTTGTGTTCATAAAGGAATGGTCTCCCCAGTAAAGCATTGTAGGAACAACCATGATTGTCAATAATGTAGAAGGTCACCTTTGTGCGAAGATTGCCGATTTTAAGTTTCAGGCGAATCTTGCCCAGAGGATCACTCCTTCCTTGGTTGAAACCTAAGATGGTAGTGATTGTACCAGAAAGACTATGCACAGGGATCTTCAAGGCGTCCAACATTGTCTTAGGCATGATACTGAGCGCTGAGCCTGGATCAATCAAGATACGATCAATCTTCATGATGTCGACGTATCCTGTATAGTACAAAGGACGGTCATATCGGTTGTCCTCCAGTAACATGTCATCCTGTGTGAAAGTGATATTTGGAATCAACTCCAGCACACTATGGCAATAGAGACAAGAGAGAGGCTCCGCTTCAGGTTTTTTTTAAAAGGGCAAGGCAAGTCTCAGCCTGCATCAGAGCTTCACTTAACGTCTCTCGAGTTTCTTTAGAAAGACACAAAAGCTCGAAGATTGATAATCTGGCCGGGGTGTTAGCCAACTGAGCTAGTATGTCAAAATTATATGGTTTCTCAAGTCCAAGAGGAGAGGACTTCTTCAAAGCTTTGTCAAAGCGCACCGGCTGCTTCCCCTTCTCAATAGCTGTTGGTTTGGCAGGAGGAGGAGCTGGTTCCGTTGAGGATGAGGAAGGTTAATGCTCAAGGGGTGTGGCAGGAGTGGCCTCAGAAGACGAGGTCGGATTCTCTTAGTTCTCCGGATATTCCCGAAGGTAGGGTTTGCCGGACCTGGTACCGATCAAGATTCTTCTTCAACTAATGGTTCAAAAGAAACCATATTACAGTTCTTAGATTTGCCTTTAGAATGTTTCGTCTGTTTAGAAGAAGAAGAGGCGGGTGATTCAAAATCTGACACCAAGTCCGGGTGAATCCATATGATTTCCCCTTTGGAAGTAGACAAAGGGACAAGTCCTTCGTTCCAGGGAGGAGGAAGATTCACGAGCTCAAGAGTAGCCCGAGGAATAGGAACCACACCGTGCTCCACTTGTTGTGGTAGAAAATCACCAAACTGAACAGAGACGACATTGGCCGTCACTGTCTTTTCATTTTGTTGTAAGGTTACTGCACCAGAGTTGATCATTTTCTGAATCTTCCCTTTGAACATATAACATGCTCGAGTGGGATGCCCAATGAACCTGTGATAAACACAATACTTAGGATGATCTGTCTTACCAACTTCTTCTGGTCTCTTAGGATCTGGTAGTTGAAGCTTGTTGCTCTTAGTAAGACAGTCAAAGATGCCCATGATATCGTCTTCATCAAAAGAATATTCCTCTTTAGGACGTGGTGCTCTTTGGGGTTGCTGAGATGGAGAAGGTGCAGGTTGAGCAACGTTGACAACCAACTCTTCCTTGCTCTTCAAATTTATGGCCAAAGTTTCCTTGGCAGCAGGAGTCTCTTTGCCTTTTCTGTTATTCTGGCGATTATTGTTACCAGAAGTGCTATGTTCACCTTGGTCAGGATTGTTCATTTGAACCCCCAACATTTTGAATTTATCAGCACTGATCTCCACTGCCTTGACATTTACTATAAATGAAGGCCAATCTTGGTATTGTGTTGACCCTGTCCACATGCTGATAATCGGCAACAGATTGTTCTTACATGTGTCAATCGTCACAGCAGATGGGGTCCCCATTGGCATTTTGAGCGCCTCACGGTGGAATCTCTCAATGAATTGCTCAGTGGGCTCATTGTGCCTTTGTTTGATCTTGATGAGGGCTGACATAGTCATGTCATTAACTCCCTCATAGAACCGTTCCAGAAATATTTGCTTGAAGCCGGTGAAAGAAGTGATACACCCGTCCGGTAGGCTGCGATACCAGTCGTAGGCGGTGCCAGTTAAACAACTGACGAATACCCGAGTGAGAAGGGCATCATTGGGTTGAAGAGGGTCAGTCATCAACTCAAAGTGATTGATGTACTGGTTAGGAGAGGAACTACCATCAAACTGCATGATGGTAGGAAACTTGTACTTGGGTGGAAACTGGACTTTTTTCCACTCAACAGGATAAGGCTGCTTAATGCGCAGTCTTTGTAAGCCTTCCCTTTGTGTGTAGGCTTCAAATTGATTTCGCAGTTGCTCAACAGTATCACTGGCATCCCCTGAAGATTGAGGATTACTAGACTGATTCACAGCAACAGG
The DNA here is from genome assembly GCA_029216955.1 of Iris pallida. Lineage (NCBI taxonomy): Eukaryota > Viridiplantae > Streptophyta > Magnoliopsida > Asparagales > Iridaceae > Iris > Iris pallida. The sequence continues at coordinate 20,366 of JANAVB010010851.1, forward strand.
AGGAGAAACTGCGTGATAAGCATCACCCCCAGCACTAGACTGGCTGAGAGTGACTTGGACTGGTACTGTAGCGACTTGAGGAGATGGTACCCCCAGACCAACATTAGGAGGAGTAGTAGAAACTACTGGTTCAGCAACCGTCACCGGTGGTGTTGCATGTTGAGCTACCACGATAGCATGCAAATTAGTGATCATTTCAGCCATGGTTTTTAACTTTTCTTCCATCGCGGTAATCCTTTGATCTTGATTACCGGAACTGGAAGCGTCTTGATCTTGCTCTTCCGTGACGTAAGCCGTCACTTCCCGTGCTACTACGGATGACATAGTCCTTTCAGAACTATCACTGTCGGCAGCGAAGTCAGAGCCACCCCCAACATGAGAAACAAAAGGACTTCGGTCAGGAAGATTCCTTTGACCGATTGTATCTCGGCTTCGAGATCTGGTGTGTTGATAGACTCCGTCGTCAGATTCGAAGCCGGTCTAGATAATGTTGGCTGGGCCTTCGAACCTTTCTATGCTTTGAACACCTTCTACCCCCAGTGTCCCTGGAAGTCATGTTAATAGAAGCAAACATCACCTCTTCTTCATCTTCTGTCCTTTGCTCAGGGGAAGTGAAAGTTAAACGATCAAAGACGGATCGTTTAGTTGTTTGACAACAGCACTTGATCACCACCTCATGGGGATGGTTGCAATGATGGGCAAGTGGTTGTCTTGAAGGTACAGGGGTGATGGCCCGTTTCTGTCTAAGATGATCCTGAAGATCGGAAACAACAGGACGAGAAGAAGTGGGAGGAATGTACTCCTTGATGATATTTGGCACGTGGTTCTGATTCCTCAAGTGTTTAGTTCCATGAGTATAAAGAGAGGTACTCATTTCATTGGCATAGGTGGTGGGGTTCCTTGTTTCAAAAGTTTGGTTCTGAGGCAAGTTGACCTTGGAATGCTTGCGTTTCGCAGAAGTTGGTTTCGATCGGGGCCTGTTGAGATAAGCCCGCAAATCGTGTAAACCTCCTCTGGGAACCTCAGTTTGAGATACTTGTAGTTTTCCCTGTTTGGATCGGAAAATCCGTAAGTTGGGCAGTTCCTGAATGTTAGACTTTGGAGTTGGTATAATACCTCTCTGATTAGTAGAAGAACCCTGGTTGAGGACGGTTTTCGTACTAATGGGTGCAGAGGCACTATAAGCTTGATCTTTTATAATAAAATCGGGGAAGACTTGGAAAGGGTCAAAGGACCTTTCTCCTTGTTCTGGGATGAAGGGATAGCTAAGCAACATTTCCCTCTATTATTTTTCGAGTCAGAGACTTGTGAAGACTGGGAAAAGACCAAGAGGCCTTTCCCTTTTGCCTGAGAAGAAGGAGGAGGAGCCAAAAGGCTGTCCCCCTTAGGTTGCGCCAGAGCAACCGAGAGTTTGGAAGAGGGCTCAACAGAACCTTTTCCTTTGGACTGAGAAGAGGGAGGAATAGCCAAAGGGCTACTCCCCTTAGGTGGCGCTGCCACAGCAGAGGCCACTGCAAGTTTTGTTTTGGAAAGAGAGTTCGTAGGGCGTGCCTGGACAGAAAAAGTCACAGGGCGCGCTGCCACAGAAACTGTGACTGGCGCCAGTCCAGAGGACTTAGGTGGTGCCTGGTCGGCTGCAACCAGAGTTCTGGCAGAAGAAGTGGATAGCGCTGTAGAAGAAGTTGTAGGCAGCGCGACAGTGGAGGAAGTAGGCAGCGCCCAAGGTAGGAGCCGCAGAGTGCACCCCAACAGGAGTAGCAACCCGTACAGCAGAGGTAGTAGGAGTCTTAGGGGCCCACACAGAATAAACCTTGCTCTTGGCCGAGGTCATGGTGCGGCGAGTGCCCTGGGCATTGATCATAGCTTCGTAGGCCGTCTGGTCGACTTTAACGACCAAAGTCTTCTGCGTCTGACCGATAGACGCAACGTCACATTGAGTTGTTATTTCCTCGTTGGAGGAGAAAGTCGTCCCCAGCAGAGTCACCATTTTGTTTGCAAAAACAAAAGTTTTATTACAAACTTGTAAGAAGATTACAATAGAATTCTGGGAAAGTACAACTGTAGGAATCCAATCTGAAGACGATCGCTTTATCCCTTGGACGATGTGAACTTTCAAGACTTGAACCTCTGAAGATTGCAGCAGTACTTGGGCAAGAACTCCTGATCTCTGATCTTGTAAGTGATGGTGATGAATGAAGTGGAAACTCTATTCATAGAGTTCGGAGAATAACTGTTAAGTAGTTATTCTGGGTGGCGCTAGCCTAGGTGGCGCGAGCTTCAGGAGGCGCCTGGCTCATCTGCTCGAGCGGTTGCTCTAACTGTCATAGACGCATGGCATCGTTTGAATGAGATGCGCGTGGTCGTAGACAATGTGACAAACACGTCTTGCAAAATGAGAGGCATGTGCGACACCTTATTCAATTCTGTTACAAATTCTGATAATTTGATTAGGTGGCGCCAAGTCATGCGCCACCTAGCTTCTGGCACACCCTGGCTTGATTCAGGCTAAGCAAACTGGCGCTAGTTAATTGTCTGCATTAAATACTCTTAACAAACTCAATCTCTCGATTAGTGTGCTGCACAAGATTCTAACAAACTCTCCTCGATACTTGTGAGATAATGATGGAAACTATTATAATTCCTAAAAGAAATGTGCCACGTGTCCCTGGCGCCCCCTAGAGACTGGTGCCACCCAGCTGCTGGCGCCATCTAGATCTGGCGTCCCCTAGCTCTGGCGCCACTTGATAATTGGCATTTGACTGATGGCAGAAATTCTGACAAAGGGCTTCGATTAATTTTTAGAGCCTACAATATGTCGCCATGACAGATGTATCCTTGACATGATAGATTGTGATATGACATGATAGATTGTGATACGACAGGATAGATTATGATATGCCATGATTTCTGTTATTACATCCCTTTTCATTCCATGCTCAGTATATTCTGTTTGTAGTACCAGTACTTACTTTCGTCCTGACAGGATAATGTTGTAGGCATATTTTTGGAGGAAGATTTGCTCTGTGATCTTTTCTCTGGGCCCACCGCAGAGGACCAGTCTATTGCTCCCGAGGAAGTCCCCGCAGGGAACCTCACTTAGTAGTCTTACTTAGATTCTTTCCTTTTGGCTTAGTTGTTGAACTGTTTAGGCTCTATATGTTGGTCACTAGACTTTGTCTCCAGTTTATTATTTTGGTAGTGTAATAACCAATTAAACTTCTTTGCCTTCGCTTATAGATGCTGTGTTGTGATGAACTTTAAATTGTGATATTAGAACTGTTAGCAACTTAGATACTTTATTGTCTATTCTTAGAATAGCTTACTACGCTTTAACCAAGCGTAGGCTGGACATGGCTCGGCTCGGCCCAATAATTTGGGTATCGGGTCGTGACACGGTCAAGGCGACGCCTCGCTCAGGTGAGGTAGTTTCGGTGAACTTATCTCAACTTACCTTCACATAATAAATCGAGTGTTTTCAAATGCACAAGTAGGTTTGGTAATAAAAGTGACGCACCCACATAGCTAAGTGAATAATCCCAAGTCCGGTCGATTGAGTTAAGAATATGGAAAGGTCCCACGGTCGGCTTAGAAGTGTGGCATGATGGCTTTCAAAATGACACGCGATCTTTCGTCCCGTGGCTTGGAAAGAAGGAAAGTTGTTCTAAGTTGGTCCTTGCCACGAAGTCATGAACTTAGCCTAAGTCATAGACGTCGCACGTATAAATGCTTGATAAAGCATGCACGGTCCCATCGTCCAGGACTTGGCATAGCCTTGGCTTGTCCCGCTGATTAAGTTGTATAGCACGACTTGTGGCATAAGTCTAGGTACCCAAAGAACTTGGTCATTCAAGTCGAAACACGTCCACGACACGTTTCCACGACATGAGGCTTGGCAGCCCCGGTTCATCGAGTTTGCACGATTAAGTTAGGCAAGAGTTTTGCCGGTCGATCGAAGTCATTCTAAGCAATGTCCTGCTCTTTCTGCGATTATCAAGTTAGATAGTTCCACGGTCTTAAGGCCCGTCATATAAAGTATGACTTGGGCGATAGTGTCATACAGGGCACAAGTTGGTTAAGGCACTAGCCACGGTCATCTCGATGAGAAGTTAGCCACGGTCTATATAACTTATGGAACATGTTTTGTTCAAGTTAAGTTGGAAGGCTATGTAATAGTCGTTCCTTAGGTTTCAAAGTATGGAAAGTTCACACGACCGTTTGTTGCCGAGGCGGGTCCCATGTTTTGGGAGTCTCTATGGATGCACGTTTTGTATCAGTCCCTATTTTTCAAAATTATTTTTATTAGTGATAATTAGCCACTAATGACTATTTTAGCCTTAAAATAGTTTATTATAATTATTAGAAATTTTCTAGAATTTTTAAATGATTTTTAGATGAATTTTAAAGCTTAAAATATCATTTTGCAATTTATTAAAATATTTTAAATCAGATTTGCAATTAATTAAATTATTTTAATAGCTTTTTGTAATAAACGATTTGTCTGTGCAAATTATAATTTGCATAGAAACTCGACGGGGGGCTATAAGCAAATTGGGAATTTACATTTGTTAAGGCGGTGGGTTCTTTTGTCAAACCCCAAAGTCTGGGGGTTTGATTGCAAATTTATCCTCACCCACG
>JANAVB010010851.1:30000-98518 GCA_029216955.1 Iris pallida
CCCTTCTCCTGAATAGAACTTAGTATCTAACCATTGTACAGCATAAAGATCAAGCATAAGCAATCAAGTACTGAATGTAAACAATCCGGACACTGCCTAGACAAGACTAGACTGGACTGGACTGACTCCATCCATCTATCACGGCCAAGCAATAAGTACGGCTTGATACTTTAACTAACTAGGGTTGTCACAATCCTAATTACTAACACATGCAAGTTGAGAATTTCGAATTCCGGTTACCCGCCTGCTGCTACCTGAATGGTTCGAGCCAAAGAAAAGAAGTATAGTGGACGACCTCAAAGTGTCCTAAGGATTGCTCCACCCGCAGGCAAGCTGGAAGAGTGCTCATCGTGACAGATAGCTCCAATTCCCAGGAATATATATATAACGACCAAAACCAAAGGGGCAACGGGTAACTGGGAAATTCTCCATGATCTAGATAATCAACTAGTAATATTAGTCCTAGCAATTTCGTTCAGGATTCTGGGTGTGGCATTCCGCAGAATCCAACCTAGACATGAGGCATGCAGAGCTAGACAAGACAAGCAAGTATGTGCACCATAACAAGCCACAACAGATCAAGACATAATCGGGACTAGAGTGCGCTACGCCGAGCCACTATCAGGAAACTAGACATGTACTGGTATCAGGAGCGCGCCATAGCAGGCCACTATCAAGCAAGCGTGTCATGTAGGTTGGCATGGTCAAGCAATCATGGTCAACTAGCATGGCATGAACACTATTCATTAAGCAAGGAAGTAATCTGGAAATTTAAATCACATTCAGAAACTATACTATGTATCAATACAAGGATCGGCATGCCGGCGGTATGCCGATTTCAAATTCCAGCAAGTTTTTCATGCAAAGTTGATCACAAAAACCGGCATGCCGTCGGTATGCCGCGGCATGCCGGCGGTATGCCGTTCATGGCCACAGAAACTTTCAAGCAATAAAATTTCCCAGAACCGGCATGCCGTCGGTATGCTCCGGTATACCGGCGGTATGCCGATTTCGATTCCAGCAACTTTTTATATACAAAATTGATCACAAAACCGGCATGCCGTCGGTATGCCGCAGCATGCCGGCGGTATGCCGTTTATTGCCGAAATTTTACACTTAGACAAAATCATGTTGAAATGTAAAACCAAGTACGGAACTTGCCAGAAATCAATATAGCCAGGAAGACAAAACTACGGGGAGGTCATAACTAGCATGTATACTAAGTTTCATGGCAAACACCCCGGTATCGTCCCGATACGGAGTTTTCCTACGGAACACTGTAAATGGCCAACAAGGCAAAACACAAATCTAACTAGAACGAAAATCTGAGACGGGCAAAACGTTCAAAATCATGCAAGGAACAACTTTAGTAAAGCATTTTAGCAAGAAATACTAGGCTATCATGGTAGGAAAATCAGAAAAAACACGGTAAAACATGTAAACGTCCAGTAGTTCGGCAAGATGTACTTGCCTACAGCAGATACAAGCCTTCACTTGAACTCCACCACCAAGAGGGGTTCAGAAACCACACTCCAGGTCTCAAGACCAAGCTCCTAGCTCTTGAGAGGGAGAGAGAGAGAGAAATGAAGAGGTTTGGAGAAGAAATGAAATAAGGGAGGAGAGAGAAAATCAAATGTTTATATATAAAGAGGGAATTAAATCGTGACCGTCCGATCGCGATCCGTGTCACCCGAATCGATCTCGACCGTCCACAAGAAACACACTCACTATTCACCCAAAATATCTTTCAAAAATATCTCACAAATATCAAGAAAATATCCAATGGTTAAAGAAAATATCCTGCCGACGGTATGCCGTCGGTATGCCGCAGCATACCGTCGGTATGCCGGCCGGGCAACAAAATTTCATAAAATCAAGTTTTCTTCTAGTTCTCCGAAATCCAATAAAGCTCAGAATACAGTACAAAAATACGTATCCGTATAAAAATACGAATACAGTGAGACGGGTCTCACAACTCTCCACAACTTAAAATAAATTCCGTCCTCGGAATTTCCTAAAACAAGTCTATCATGAAAACTCAAGCAAGAACAATGAAAATCACAACAATCAAAACAAAGCATGGCATGCAGGTAAGTTAAAGACAACTATAGATAAAGACAACTATAATAAATAAATGCGCAAGCAATAACATAACAACAATCAAGAAGGGATGGAGACATATGAATAAATAAATCTCCTGGATCAGTTGAGTAGGGACCAACATCCTTGCTGGCCTACGCTGACTCCACAACTTAGATAAAAGTCAAGTCTCAAAATAAGCCGGTACCAATGGCTTAATCCAAGACATGACTCTACCTAGGACATATCTCCGTAGTCAAGACACATAATAGATATCATGTATCTCAAGATACGAGGACGGAAGAGTAAGACGAGAAACTCGCCAAATATGCATAACCCAAGAAAATGAATAAGACTGGAAGAATCATGGGGCAATACCTACAACATGACCGTCCTCGGTCAAAACCTGCTCCAACATACCAAACTCTGCATGCCCAAGCCTCGGAACTGCTGCTCTGACCTGCTGCCTCTGGGCCTGCCGGTGCTGAACCGGTACCTGAGCCATAAACTGCTGGATTGCTAGGGTAGCCGGGGTAGCCTGATGAACTGAAGAAGAACTAGCCCTCCGTGGACAAGATCCCATCATATGGTCTGAAGCTCCACAGACCAAACACAACCCATGTGCCCTACGACACTCTGAAAGAACGTGCCCGGGCTTCCCGCAATGTGAACATCCAACAGATGAAGACGACCTCTGCTGCTGAAGATGTGTCTGAGATGACTGCTGGAAGGAAACTGCTGGAAATGCTCCTCCAGGTGATCCAATCTCCAAGGCCCTGACTGCTGGTGCTGGTGCTGATGACTGGGGAGAAGATCCCCTCTGAACATGAGACCTCCGCTGGCCTCCGACTCTGTCAACGATCCTCTGCGAGGTGTACTCGTGCCTCCTCGCCGCCCTCATCACTGCGTCGAAGGTCTGGAACTCATGCTGCTCCACTGCCAGTATGATCTCCAGATGAAGCCCCTGCTGGAACCTCCTCGCTCGATCCAACTCGGTCGCCACTAAGGAAGGGGCAAACCGACTGAGTCTGCAAAACTCTGCCGCATAGCCATCGACGGTCATGCTCATCTGCCGCAAGCCAATGAACCTCTGCTCCAGATCATATCGTGACACCACGTCAAAATAGCGAGCCTGAAACCTCTCGCTAAAGTCCTCCCAAGCTATCGGTGCCACTAGAGACATCTCCTGAGCTGCCCACCAATCGCGAGCCAAATCCAAGAGCTGCAACTTGACAACTGCCATACGCTCCCTAGCCGGAATCACTGCCGTCTCTAGAATCGCCTCAGTATCCTGAAGCCAAGCATCGGACGTAATCGCATCCTCTGTACCATAGAAGTACGGGGGATGAAGACGTCTGAAGCTTCTCGTAGAATCGTAGACCTGAGCTCCACTATTCTCCAAAGCTGTCTGCGTAGACGCTGCTATGAAAGCTGCCAAGACGTCCTCCAGCATCTGCATACGATCCACTGACTGAACTGACGGGACTGAAGACTCCTCCATCGAGTCAACTCTGGCCTCTGCCCCTGACTGCTGGAACTGATCCTCCATAACTGTCCTGACAGAAGACTGCTAATCTGCCCTCGGCAGAACCCAAACAAGATGATTAAGGACAGTGTCCCTGAAAGTTTAAGGACACAAGGATTAAATCGAGGGACAGGAATGATCAACGATCAAGACAGATATCAAGTCAAAGGATCAGAAATATAGAATAAGATGAAGGATATCAATAAAGAAGAATTGTGACTGAGATAACTAAATATCAGTAACCCCCACATATCTGATAAATCAGACCTGCATGGGCCACCACTAAAACCTATGTCACGCCCCAGAACCAGAATACTGGCAAGTAGGGACGGACCAGGCCAGCTACGTATACCGAAGCACACCAGTACTTCAAATACAACGTATAAGCTGTAAATATGGGGGTTACTACTACACGCCATCAGTCAATCCTAGGTCAAAATCCTAGGTATCTCAATCATATGTAGTGAACAATGTACAAGATGTAAGATCAACTGAAATATAGAATAGTAAAGCGTCCCAAACTACTATATATCAATGATCAAGAAGCTAGTAATACAAGTAGAGAACTAGCAGAGTGATAGTCATACATGAAAAGTTTCTAGCTATAGTCTAGAGTATACAAATCATGTTTTGGCCCGTAGGCTAAGTATCAAATCCAAATACACGAGCTAAACACGTGCTCGGAGGCTAAACGCCACAAAAGAATAATGTACATATAAGTGGGTAAGATGAAACAAGATAACCCACAAAAACTCTGGTGCTCTGGTAATCACCAAGGTGGAAAGTACGGTAGATCCTCAGGGCTCCTCTATGAGATCTGGCCAAGCAAAACCAGTGGGGTCAGACCCCCAATAGCAAGTACCACAAAGGAAGCCAAATACTATGAACTAAAACCAATCTATAACTAGCAAGCAACGGATAGAGAGATAAAGTAAGCTAATCGAGACTTGTGCACTACCAATGCACTTATCCCGAGGATAGAAAGACTGTAAACAAACAACATGTCATATAGAGCTAACTGTAGATATGTAAAGCAAGACATCATGTGAAATCCTGTCATGTGAGCATATCAAGTGAACTTGTCTTGTGAGCATGTTAAAGAGAACTTGTCATTTAAATCAGGTTAAGGAACTTGTCTTGTAAGCATATCAAAGAAACTTATCTTGTAACATTTCAAGGGAACTTGTTATATAGCATAGAACTTGTCATGTAGAGCATGTTATGAAAACTTGTCTTGTAGCATATTAACTTGTCATGTAGAGCATGTTAACTTGTGAGAACTATATAAAAGACAATGATAAGATGACTTGGGAACCATTCCGGAAGCTAAATTACAACCTATAAACCAAACAAGGACCAAGGTTGTAACCCTTCTCCTGAATAGAACTTAGTATCTAACCATTGTACAGCATAAAGATCAAGCATAAGCAATCAAGTACTGAATGTAAACAATCCGGACACTGCCTAGACAAGACTAGACTGGACTGGACTGACTCTATCCATCTATCACGGCCAAGCAATAAGTACGGCTTGATACTTTAACTAACTAGGGTTGTCACAATCCTAATTACTAACACATGCAAGTTGAGAATTTCGAATTCCGGTTACCCGCCTGCTGCTACCTGAATGGTTCGAGCCAAAGAAAAGAAGTATAGTGGACGACCTCAAAGTGTCCTAAGGATTGCTCCACCCGCAGGCAAGCTGGAAGAGTGCTCATCGTGACAGATAGCTCCAATTCCCAGGAATATATATATAACGACCAAAACCAAAGGGGCAACGGGTAACTGGGAAATTCTCCATGATCTAGATAATCAACTAGTAATATTAGTCCTAGCAATTTCGTTCAGGATTCTGGGTGTGGCATTCCGCAGAATCCAACCTAGACATGAGGCATGCAGAGCTAGACAAGACAAGCAAGTATGTGCACCATAACAAGCCACAACAGATCAAGACATAATCGGGACTAGAGTGCGCTACGCCGAGCCACTATCAGGAAACTAGACATGTACTGGTATCAGGAGCGCGCCATAGCAGGCCACTATCAAGCAAGCGTGTCATGTAGGTTGGCATGGTCAAGCAATCATGGTCAACTAGCATGGCATGAACACTATTCATTAAGCAAGGAAGTAATCTGGAAATTTAAATCACATTCAGAAACTATACTATGTATCAATACAAGGATCGGCATGCCGTCGGTATGCTCCGGCATGCCGGCGGTATGCCGATTTCAAATTCCAGCAAGTTTTTCATGCAAAGTTGATCACAAAAACCGGCATGCCGTCGGTATGCCGCGGCATGCCGGCGGTATGCCGTTCATGGCCACAGAAACTTTCAAGCAATAAAATTTCCCAGAACCGGCATGCCGTCGGTATGCTCCGGTATACCGGCGGTATGCCGATTTCGATTCCAGCAACTTTTTATGTACAAAATTGATCACAAAACCGGCATGCCGTCGGTATGCCGCAGCATGCCGGCGGTATGCCGTTTATTGCCGAAATTTTACACTTAGACAAAATCATGTTGAAATGTAAAACCAAGTACGGAACTTGCCAGAAATCAATATAGCCAGGAAGACAAAACTACGGGGAGGTCATAACTAGCATGTATACTAAGTTTCATGGCAAACACCCCGGTATCGTCCCGATACGGAGTTTTCCTACGGAACACTGTAAATGGCCAACAAGGCAAAACACAAATCTAACTAGAACAAAAATCTGAGACGGGCAAAACGTTCAAAATTATGCAAGGAACAACTTTAGTAAAGCATTTTAGCAAGAAATACTAGGCTATCATGGTAGGAAAATCAGAAAAAAATACGGTAAAACATGTAAACGTCCAGTAGTTCGGCAAGATGTACTTGCCTACAGCAGATCCAAGCCTTCACTTGAACTCCACCACCAAGAGGGGTTCAGAAACCACACTCCAGGTCTCAAGACCAAGCTCCTAGCTCTTGAGAGGGAGAGAGAGAGAAATGAAGAGGTTTGGAGAAGAAATGAAATAAGGGAGGAGAGAGAAAATCAAATGTTTATATATAAAGAGGGAATTAAATCGTGACCGTCCGATCGCGATCCGTGTCACCCGAATCGATCTCGACCGTCCACAAGAAACACACTCACTATTCACCCAAAATATCTTTCAAAAATGTCTCACAAATATCAAGAAAATATCCAATGGTTAAAGAAAATATCCTGTCGACGGTATGCCGTCGGTATGCCGCAGCATACCGTCGGTATGCCGGCCGGGCAACAAAATTTCATAAAATCAAGTTTTCTTCTAGTTCTCCGAAATCCAATAAAGCTCAGAATACAGTACAAAAATACGTATCCGTATAAAAATACGAATACAGTGAGACGGGTCTCACAGCCTTGACTAGTATACTAGCCATGCCAAGGGAAGCCTAGCCATAGGGATGTTCGAACTAGGAAAACCAGGCCAAATTGCGACTTCACCCTTACCGAAGATTTATTTATTTATTAATTATATTATTGAGTTTTAGGGAACCCGGTTGTACCGAACTAGTCCAGTTTGGACCCAAACCAAGCCAAAGCTCATGTAGGCAATTAGTGCGTCCAAAGACCCATGTAGACATATTTTATACATGTACAAATATTATGTATTATTTCTGGGAATCACCAAGTATTTTTCTAAATATTAATTATATGTATAATATAGATATTAATAATATCATATTGGTGTTTTAGAGTATTGGTGCAATTTTTCTGGGGCCAAATAAAGGGGTGTGTATGACATGTTCACCAAAACTACTCTTGGTTTATTTCTATAATTATCAGGGTGATTATTACTAATTAATGTTATTGTTATTGTTATTAAATCAAATTATTTAGTATTATTGGTTATTTATAATATTCCATTGTTAACTGAGTTTATCTATATATATACACATCCCTATAAATATGCCTACACTAGAAAAATGATATTATTGATATTTATTTAGATAACATGGAGATATTATGAAGATTACTATATATAAAGCTATGTGTGAGTTTATATAAATCAATTAATTTTCACAAAAAGGTTTGTAAATATAATTTATGAATATATATTTCACAACCATTTAATATTTTATAGGTACTCCTTGTATTGATCAAATATATGCTCATATTTTATTCTAGCCTTTATTCTATTAGTATACTTATATATGAGAATACTCACATAAGTAAATATGTGTATAAAGATATATATATATATATATATATATATATATATATATATATATATAAGCCCAGCCCGGCCTAAACAAGGGCCCAGCAACCCACAAAGCCAAGCCAGGCCGAGTCCCCCAAGCTTCCCATCTCAGCCTTCGCAGAACACAGCACACACATATATATATATGTGTGTCGAGAGAACGGAAGAAGAACCAAACCTACATAGGCCCTAAATGTAATCTGGGCCGCATGTGCAGTTTATGACCCAAATATAAGGAGGGAGGTCTCTGGCTATAAGTACTATTCGTAACCCTAGCTGTAAAAAAAAGAGAAAAAGAACAAAGAAGGGAAACCCTAGTCGCATGTCTCTGCTGCGTTCTTGCTGTCAAAGGCCTTTGAATAAGGATCGGGATAAGAAGGAACTAGCAGTCGCAACTGCCATGCGACCACCTCGAGGGCCGCTCAACCCAGCGTGCACCACCGCACGGCCGTCTGCGCACCACCGCGTACGGCCGAGCATGCAACTGTGCGAGCGAGGTAGCGGGGGCCGCTCAACCCAGTGTGCACCACCGTACGGCCGCCTGCGCACCACCACGTACGGCCGGGCACGCTACTGTGCGAGCGAGGTAGCGGGCAACAGGCACAACTGCGGGGACACCCCTTCGCGTATGCGCCCACCGGCCGGGGGTCCCTACGACGTCACCACCAGACTTCACTGCGCACGTGCGCAGCATGCGTCGTTACTACTGCAGCGAATGCTACTGCTTTTGATCGGGTCTCCGGTGAAGCCCGTGACCAGTCGCTGCCGGGCGTGGCTGCACACCACCCGCGCGCGCCACCGCACGACCGCCCTCCCTAGCCTCGTCCAGCGCCTCTAGACAATTGTTGTCGACTTGCACGCATACTAGACTGCATGTGCCATGACCCCTTGGCCAACTACTTCTTCTGAGATGCCGTGCTGTGTCTCAACCCCATCGAAAGCCAAGCTTGCCATGGCAGTAAGCCATGAATGCATGGTTCTTCTTATATATTTTTCATTGGAGGAGGAGGAGGAAAGGAACAATTATTAAAGAAGGTTGTGCACGTGGATTGTACAGGAGTATGTTGCCTATTTCTAGAGGTAATTCCACTCACACCCCCAATCTTTCTTATTTTGCAAAGGTTAATCATAAGAATATTCGTATATGAAATAAGTATAAGGTAGAGGAATAATATAAATATATATTTATTGGAGTGGACATTCGGAGGGGCCGGCAAGGTTCGAGCTCCCCAATCGTGTGTGTGATTAATTTGTGCACGTTCGTCAAAACGAGACCAAACTTGCAACAACAGGACAGTATCATTTTTCTGGTCCTGTATGCTAAGTTTGGCCCGATTCTGAGAAGGTTGACCGGAACGCCATTTTGGCGGGCCCGCGGTCCAACCCAACGGACGATTTTGTGCACGGCTCATCGGAATCCAAAATTGGACATACCGTTGAGTTTGTCTTATCAAAACAAATCTGTAGACATGTAGTTTGACGATTTTAGAGACCATAGACTCTGGCATATTTTTCGGTGCAAAGCGGGTCTAACGACGGACATCGTTTTGGTCCAAAATTATCGTTTTGCCCCTATGTCCAGAATTGGACTTATGGACATGCAATCCTAGCTAATTTGACTAATCTGAAAATATTGGTAACATTTATTACAGCTTCTAGAGGCAGTTGTGAGACTTAGACTTTCTGACTTGTTGATTGGCGATATATTGTTGATTCTCCGTGCAACCCTCAGGCAAGTACACCTTGCCGAACTTTACAGTATTTACATGCTTTCCTATGTTTTCTGTATTTTTACTTTGTTACACATCTCTTGTGTCACGACCCGGTCCCAATTTCTTGGGTCGAATCGGATCAAGCCCAGCCGGCACCATTGTTAAGACGGCGGCAATAAACTGTATCTCCCAAATACAGGTAATCAACAACACAGTCTAATTTGCCACAACTTTATTATTCGATAATTTAAAACTTGTCCAGTACAAAGTTCAAACACAACTGCCATAAACTGAAATAACATTGTTTTAAAATAAAACCATCAAACTGGAAAATAACGTCTAAAGGAAAGCCACATCATCATCTAGTACGCCATCCTCAGAGAGTACAGCCGGGTACAACTCAGGATCGTAGTAGCTATTTATCAATAGCTCCGGATCATCAATAGTACCTACGGGGATCCAGTCAGGAAAGGAGCAAAGTATAATTCATGCTAATCTAACAATTGAAATAGTAATAGAGTTATGCAATTCTAAACAATTTGAAATAAATCATTTTTCCAGCAGTTAAAACATTGTGATGTGAATAGGCAATGAATATGACCGGCTTGGGTTGTACAGTTGTATCATATTTATACGATATGGCTTATCCCCGTGTGTGTGAGGGGTAAGCTAGCACAGTTATTATACTATTTTTGGATGTGGTCATAATCATTACACTACTCCCCCAGTACCCAACAGTCAATCAGTCAATACTCTCAAAGAGAGTTACGTGTTGTTTCGTGGTTTAAACTTGCAGTAAAACGATTACTAAATAATTGCAAACTAACACAAAATGTACTTGCCTCAGGTTTGATTGAACTGGAAGGGTTGAGACGTCGGGATGGAAATTATCCTCGCCCTCGAAATCCTACATTTGAGAAGTTTTGTCTCAGATTCCAAAGTCGCCATGCTAACTACACTAGTTGCAATCTCTAAGTTGTGTCCTAGTCCATTTTAGTCTTTATTAACTAATACAAACAAAATGCGATTATCGGTGCGTTGTAATTATGAAACATCAATTTATATTTAATATTCGGGAAAAATTGTATTTATTGGTTTATTTGGAAAAATTTGATATTTTATAACTAAGATTTTCCTTTTTAATGAGGAATACATAATTTCTATTTAAAATTACAACTTAACTTCTAAGTGATAAAACATTTATTATTTTTCTTTTTAAATAAATAAATAATTAGCATTTTATATTTACGTTCTCACGACAGAAATTAACCAGAAAATAAAAGAAACCAAAATAAAACCTAAGCTATTACAATTTCACAGCAGGAATAAACAAATGGGCTTATGCCCTTACAGACCAATGAATTTAAATAAGAATAAACTTGGTTAGTCCTAAAAATTATTCTACAATTTAATTTACAAAATAAAATAATTATTTAAAATAAACTAACTTTATTAGTGAGTCTCAGATATTGGTCCAATCGTCATATAAGCTAATGCCTCAACGTCCGGGCGAAACCGGTTTCGTTTGCACTTAGCCAGGGCCTATTGACCAATACGGTCGTCGACCAATAATTTCAAAATAATATTTTTATTCCGAAAATCATTTTTAAAATCATAATTAGATTTTATAAAAAATTCGGCAGCACTTCCTCTATTTTTGGTCAACCTAAAACTGGGAAAAGTGTGCCATAATTTCCTGCAAATTATCCCAAACCAGGGAAACCCAAATATTATATATAATCATATTCACAAAATCATTCCCAATATTAATTCGGAAAACCTGAAACCATTCGGAACTCCCGAAAACCACGCCAGAATATTTCCGATAAGAATTCAGAAATTCCAAAATAATTCCAACCATCAGAAACTTTTTCGAAAGTTTCTCGGAAAATCCCAAATCAAGCCAACAGTAATAAAAACCACAGAAATAAATCCAACAATGGTTCCAAAAATTCCCGGAACCAAACACGTAACCGAAAACCAAATTTTCGAAGAAATTTGTGGACCAATTTATCATCATGGACACGGGAGGGACGAACTACTATGACTATTCAGAAATTACCCAAATCGACGGAATCCGAAGGGTTGCCTCGGACTCGGGACACGCAAATCCGCGGAACGAACTCGGGATTGGGATCGAACCACGCCGAAAGCTCACGCGGGGACGGGGCCACTCGGGACAGGGCCACGCGCACGGATCGGGGCTGCCGGGAAGCGGCGGCCGCTGCTGGAAAGGGGCGCCGGGCTGGGGGTCGGTCGGCCAGGGGTACAGCGGCGGGCGGTGGTACTCGGGTCGGAGGGGGTGGCGCCGGGGTGCTCGGCCCAGTGGGGGTCGGCCAGATCGGGTGGGTATCGCCGGTAACGGGGTCGGGTAGAGCTAGGGCTAGAGGAGAATGGGGAAGAAGAAAATGGTTTGGTGGTGGAGAATGGTGAGGAGAGGGGTATTTATAGGGAGGAAGGAAAGGGGAGTTACCAAAGAGGGAAGACGAACTGTCCGGTCATCATGGCCGGCGACGGTGGAAGGCCGGGGATCGGCGTCGGTTTGGAACCAAAGAGTCTTCGGTTGAGCAAAGAGAAAAAGGCTCAGAGCCTTTAAAGCTCACATCAACTAAAGAATGGATCAATCCATTACAAATAAATGAAAAGGACTTACTAATGGTGCTGTAGGACTACTAAGTCTTTAATGGGTTCTAAAGTAGTCTAATGGGTTTACTTCTAAGGTATTTGGCCAAAATGGGCTTTAGTTAATGGCTAAGAAAATGGCTTTAAGGCTTTAAAGAAAAGGATTAGAAGAATGGGCCTTGTGGTTCGGGCTAAAAGGATTAAATCAAAAATCATTTTTTTTCCAAGGAATTTTTATAAATAAAATTTGTAACTCCTAAAATTTAAATAAAATATTTTTAAGTTCAAATTGGGTTTAATTCGGGTTCGGGTCTGGGTCTGACATACAAAAATCCAGTTTCAATTATTTTGAAAAATAATTTTCATAATTTTACAATTAATCAATAATATTATTCTAGCACAAAATTATTTAGCAACATAATTAAATTAAAATTAAAATGCAGTCTAATACGGGTTTCACAACCTTCCCTCCTTAGAAAATTTCGTCCTCGAAATTTAAAGAGTTGGGTTAGGAATTACCTCAGGTCTCGAATAAATACGGGTACTGCTCCCACATCTCATCATCTCGTTCCCAGGTAGACTCGCCTGGGGAATTGTGCCTCCATATCACTCGGACTATGGGAGTCACCGAGGTCCTGGTCCTCTTCTCGCCTCTGTTTATAATCGCCACTGGCTTCTCTGGCACTGTAAGACTTGGTCCGATCTCCAACTTCGAGTGATCCAAGATATGACTCTGATCAGGGATGTAGCGTCTGAGCTGCGAAACGTGGAAGACGTTGTGCACGCCCTCAAAATTAGATGGTAGAGCTAACTGATACGCTACTTCTCCAATCCTGCTCAAAACTTCAAATGGACCGATGTACCTAGGAATCAACTTCCCAGCTCTGCCAAATCGGATAGTTCCTCTGGTAGGAGAAATCTTCACAAAGACTTTATCTCTTTCTTCAAACTCCAGTGGTCGACGACTGCTATCTGCCCAATGCTTCTGTCTGTCTTGGGCAATCTTGAGCTTGTTTCTAATCACCTTCACCTTCTCGGCTGTATCAGTCACCATCTCGGGTCCCAGCAGTACTCTTTCTCCTACGTCGGCCCATACAAGTGGAGTACGGCAACGACGTCCATAAAGAGCTTCAAATGGTGTCATACCAATGCTGGCTTGGTAGCTGTTGTTATAAGAAAACTCTACCAAGTGCAAATAGTCTTCCCAAGATCCTCCAAACTCCAAGACGCAAGATCTCAGCATATCTTCCAGCGTCTGGATTTTCCTCTCTGATTGTCCATCTGTCTGGGGGTGATAGGCTGTGATGAACTTCATTTGTGTCCCAAGGCTGTCATGCAAACTTTTCCAAAAGTGAGAGGTAAATCTAGTATCTCGGTCAGATACAATGCTTACCGGTACTCCATAAATCCAATAGATGTGCCGCATGTACAGTGCTGCCAACTTCTCAGTGGATAAACCAACTTTGAAGGGGATAAAGTGAGCTGACTTAGTTAGTCGGTCCACAATAACCCAAATGGCATCCTTCCCTCCTTGGGAACGAGGCAAACCTGACACGAAGTCCATTGTTATATGCTTCCACTTCCACTCCGGAATGTCCAATGGCTGTAGAAGTCCTGCGGGTCTCTGTCTGCTAGCCTTCACTTGTTGACAGATCAAATATCTAGCAACATACCTGGCGACATCTTTCTTCATTCCATACCACCAAACGATGGTACGCATATCCCGATACATCTTATTAGCTCCAGGATGTATGGAATACTGCGACTGGTGCGCTTCCTTCATTAGCTCGTTTCTCAGTTCGCCAGACGGTACACAAAGCCTCGTACCATTCTTCAGAGCTCCATCACTGGCAATTGAGAATCCTTCAAGTGTTCATGCCAACACTTGATCTCTAAGTTTATAAAGTGTCTCGTCTTGAAACTGCGTCTCCTTGATTTTATCCATCAGACTCGAGCTCACTTGCAACTTCATTAACAATGAATCAGCATCCAGCTCCTTCTTTCCAGGCAGTATAATCTCCAGTCCAAGCTTCTCGATATCCTCTAGCAGATGCCGCTCCTTGGTTAAGAACATCGCCACTGTGTAGGACCGTTGAGCACCTCTAGAGGGGGGTGAATAGAGTGTGTGCGTGTGCAGCGGAATAAAAATCACTACTAAAAATAAGCAGGTAAACTAAGCAGTGATAAAGAGACAGAATTAAAAGAACAAGAGAAAAGCAAACTCAGTAGACGCCGCGATGTATACTGGTATCCCTCTGAGAGGACTAATCCAGTCGCAGGTACTCTTGCCCGCTGTTAATCCACTATATGCAAGCTAAATGAGAGCTTGCGGTCTCTTTACAACACCGTACTTGTTGACAAGTGCACGACCAACTTCACAACACCGTGCTTGATGACGAGCGCACGACCGGCTCCAATTGCAGAGATGTTTTCTCACACTTTGAAAACCTCTTACAACTCTTTGTAAACCAAAGACTATAAATCGAAACGACTAATACTGGCTTTGGCTAAAGAGCTGTGTAGGCTAAATATGAAAGCTTAAGAACACTAGAAAACACTTGAAAGATGAGAGAAGAGAAGAGTGAATGAGTGATTTGAAAAGGGAAAGTTCTTCTCTATTTATAGGTGTTTTCATGAACCGAATTCGGGCAGAACTCGGGTGGAGTTCGGATGCTAGGATCTTGCATTCGAACGTTGGAAGCAGATTTGGGGGGAACAGAATGAAATTCAAACTGACCGAACTCGGGCCGAACTAGGTCCCAATTAGGTCTGAGTTCTGTTGAGTTCTAAAGTGTTATAATAGGCCAAATCTACTAAGGTTTTGGGTTTGGTTTGAAAGATGGAGTTTGTACGAAATAGGATAGGTTTATTGGAAAGAGTTTTTCAGCCCTAAGCCAGTATTTTTCGTACGATTTTACATTTTGATCCTAGACTCAATAAAGAATAAAATACAGAAGAAAATGTAAAATGACTCTGACTCAAAACCCATTTGATGAAGTCCACTTGGATGATGTTCGTCTGATTTTCTGATCTTTGATGTAGATGTACGCAACAAACTGAAAGATTAGTAACGATATGTATACTTTGTGTTTTGACATAAGTTGTAGTTGATTATCAAAATCAGGTATGGTCATTGGTGAAAAATGTGCCAACAATCTCCCCCATTTTGATAATTGACAAACTTAGTCTAAACCACAAATATACATATAAAATAAATAAATAATATACCTAAGGTGTATAGCCTTGTTGAATTTGTAGCTTGAACCTTGTAACTTTAGTAAGTGTTGTAATGCTGCTTGCTGTGTTTAGACATTTCTCCCCCTTTGTCAAATAACAAAATACGGGTGGCTCCCCCACAAAATGTGAAGCCAACAATAATATAGAGAGAGAAATAATCACACACGATAAATAAATTTCCACTACAACTGAAATGGAATATCATAAATACTGAAACTGAAAAAGAGTTTGCTACTACAATCCAGCAAATACATAGAAAAGTCTAACTGAAAAGCAGTTTAGACATCTAAAAATAAAAAGCAGCATGCATAAACTAGCTCGATCATCCCGGCTGACAGAAGCACAATCCAAAGCAAGTCAGCCAAAGAGTCTCCTCAAAGATCTGTGTCCTCGTCAGGAGGAGGAGCGGCAGGCTGAGGATCAAAAAAGACTGTGGCTGGGTCGAAGTGCTGGAACGTCTCCTGATCATAGAACCGAGGTCCAGTGAACATCGGGTTGGACGTCATAGGAACAGGATGACCTGGATCATGCGCTAGACTCCAATGCAGATCAGCAATGCTGTTCCGCAATACCTGAGCCTGGTAGGTTTGTCGAAAATCAGAATCTAAATACATTTGATGCCGTTGCCCCTGGAGAGTGACAAAAGCATCAAAGAGCTCTAGAAACTGTGCATCGAGTCCGGGAGCAGCAGCAGCAGCAGGTGGAGACTGGGGAGCAGGAACCTCATCAGCAGCATGAACGGGTTCTGTAACACCATGTTTTCTGAAAATTGGGTATTTTTGAAAATTTATTATTTTATTATTTAAATATGGAGTTATAGTCATGATATGATTTTTGGTGATTTTAGATTGATTAAAACTATTTTGTTAAGTCATGACTTATGACTTTGTGATTTTGACTAGTGTAACTATAGTGTAACCCTATAGATTATGTGACCTAGAGACTAACCATGACCATATGAGCTTAACCATGTGATTAGGATGTCAAATTATCCCTTTTTGATCAAAAGGGTATTTTGGTAATTTTCTAGAATTTTTTAGAATTAATGTGATTTATTAGGTGAATAGTGTCATGTTAGTTACTAACCTAGTTTAGCCTTAATCTAGATGTTAGTCATGACCTAGAGACTAAGTTAGAGGGTTTAACTAAAGTAATGTTAAGCCTATAGAATATCTAGATATTTCCATTTAGAAAATATCTCATTTAGATATTTACCTTGATTTTAGTAAAATATCAAACCTTTACCCTTAAAGTCCTTGCCTTCTCCCTTAAGCAAGGCCATAGGACACCCCCCCCCCCTTGCTTGGTCGGCCAAGGAGACCCCCTTGGCTGCCATGACATGCCCCCCCCCTATATGTACACCCCCACCTTCACAAACCTTCATTTTCAATACCTAGTTTTTCCTCTACCTTCACCACTTCATAACTTAGTCATTTTAGCTCCAAATTGGACCAAACTTGTTCCATTGGAACCCCCTACACTTGAGGATGCTAAGGGAGGCTTAGTAGCAAGGTTGCACAAGGATTTGGACACCCCAAGGTGAAGAAGAAACCCCCCCCCTTGAAGTGGTTTACATTGATTTTGGCCAAATAGGTAAAGTGCCCTAAACCCTACTAAAATAGTGATTTCTCTTCATGGTTGCATGCATTAGGATACCATGGTCATGTAGGTCAAGTTTGGTAGGATTTTGATATGGTTTGGTGTCCGTATCGGACACGTATCTAGGTTTTAATTAGGGTGTTTGGTGAAATGCCACTTAGGAATTAATGTTCTGTTTTTGTAAAACAAATTATATATTTGGGTAGCCCTAGATGGGTAGGACACATTTTCCTAGGTCTGAGCACAAAACAGGACACTGTTCGTGTCCAAATCGGACACGAACTCACTGGGTTTACACTCACTGACACACACTGTTTACACTGGAAACACGTAGGTGTTTGACACCTTGTTTCGTATCCACACATGTTGTGGACACGATGCAGTGACACGGACACGAACCTAGACCCTAGGCCGACCCACTGACACGAGCACGTGGCCCCACGTACCACGTGTGAGGCACACGAGGCCCCGTCCTCACTGCACGACACGTGCACGAGCCACTGTGTAGCTCCCCTGCTACTCGGGGCTCCTAGCGGACACGACACGCGACGTGGACACTTGAAACTTGGTCTGAGGGTCGGGGCAGTGTCTGACACACCCCTCCCAAAGTTTCAGACACGCTGGTGTCGTGTCGAGGGAGAAAATCCACTCGCACTGATCACACACTGTTCTGACACGCACACAGAACACGCACTGATACGTGCGTGTAACTCGGACACGGACACACTTGGACACGAATTAGGTTTTGGGATACCTAGTAGACCCCTAGGCGAACCTACCCCTAGGTGCACGAGATCCCACGTGTCCTGTGTCGTGAGTACGAGACACAGGAACACTAGCCTGACACAGCCCTAAAATTTTACCCGATTCTGTATTTTGACCCACGGACACGCCGTGTCGTGTCGTGACACCGTGTCAGGCCACTAGGATCCTAGACTAACCTAGGGGCTTCAATTACCAACCAAGATTAGGTTGTCTTAGCTCGGTTTAGTTGGTGTTTGGGTTAACCTAAGATCTAGGTTTGCTGTCCTATTTCCAGTTCCTGTAATTTTCCCAGATTTTGCAAAAAATGAATTTTGATTGTATTTTTATGATGATTTTTGCATATAATGCTATGTTATTATTAGGTTAACATGTTGTATATGTGTATGTGTGTGTGTGGGTGAGATTTGAGGGTAATTGGTAGTGTATAGGTGTAGTTGTGTGTGTGTATACATATGTATGTATATATGTTATCTGTGTGTGTGTGTGTGGGGAGCATTTCCTGTCACAGGAAATCTGAGACACTCCCCTTCCTGCTTTCTATTTCACCCTCTCTCTCACTGTCTATGTCTCTCTCTCTTTCACTTTCTCTCTTCTCTCTCATTCTATGTCTCTCTCTCTCTCCTTCTCTCTCTATATATATATTGTATATAATATATATTAGGTATATTATACATATACATTATGTATGTATATATGTTATAGATATATATTAGTGTATATATATGTTTATATATATATGTGGGGTTATGGGTATATTACATAGTGACCCTTTATATATAGGTTATATATATATTGTATAGATTCTATTGTAGGTATAAACCTATGAACCCTATGACCATTGACCTAAGTTACTAGCCTATGGCCCATGGTTAGTGAGTTAGAGTTGACCATTAGGACTAGTAGACCTAGGTTGACTGGCAAGTTGACCCTTGTTGACCAAAGTCAACTATAGGTCAACTTTGACCTAGAATTAACTAGGATTAACATAGAATGACTAGTTTAAACTAGTTTGACCATGTTTGACCTAATCACCTTGTTGACTAGTCTTTGTTTGACTTAATTACCTGACTGACTAGTCTTTGTTTGACCAATACCTTAGTTGGTCTAAGTTTGACTTAGACTTGACCCAGATTGATCATGTTGACTAGTATTTGACTAGTTTGATTAGAGTGTTGACCAGGAGTTGACTTTAACCTAGATTTGACTAACCTTGACTTGTTTGACCTTGTTTGACTCTATTTGACTTAGTTGATTTCCTGTGACCTAGTATGATTTGATTTGACTTAGTTTGACTTTCTGTGACCTGATATGACTTGATATGGCTTAGTTGACTATGGAGTTGACCAAGTTTGACTTTGACCTAGATTGGCTTAGAAATCATGTAGATTGCATTAGTTCTTTCATTTATTTTCACATTAGACATATCATAATTGTATTTCCCTATTTTAGGACATTGTGACCCTGGTACAGACATCTGATATTACACTACTCTTTCCAGAGTGTCAGGCGAGTACATTCTCTGATAGTTCTTTCATTACTTGTCATTTACTGTATTCAGTTCTAGTTAGCTATATGTGATTCTCTGTACAAACACGATTAGTATTGCTGGATCTATTACATGCGACACTCATTTATTCATGTCTGGCCTCTATTTCTGGAACCACTACTGGAACCACCTACTGGAATCACTACTGGCATCACCCTACTGGAATCATTTCTGGAATCATTGGCTGGACTCATACTGGTTGTAGTGTTGGATTATGGATTCATTTGTGGGCGGGGAAATACTTGAGTAGACATGTG
Organism: Iris pallida; assembly: GCA_029216955.1. NCBI lineage: Eukaryota > Viridiplantae > Streptophyta > Magnoliopsida > Asparagales > Iridaceae > Iris > Iris pallida. The sequence goes on from JANAVB010010851.1 coordinate 49,549, forward strand.
AACATACCTAAAATCTGGAACCACCTCCCTTGGAACTATTCTGGAATGCTAGCCATCCCACACTTGGCCGAGTGTGCGATGTGCCTGATTACCCCTAGCCGTTTACATGTCGATCTCAGTATTTTAAAACACACTGTTAGAGTATAGGCTGGACTTACCCTAGAATCATGGATCACTTCTGGACTCATTTTTACTGGACTCATCTTGTACTGGAATCATCTAGTATTGGATTATATGGACTGGACTCACACTGGGATTACATTTTATACTGTCTGGACTTATACCATGTTATTCTAGTTCAGCTAGTTTACTACAGTCTTCCTTGCCATGTTTTCTTCTCTTGTTAGTTACTTTACTTCCTTTGTACCCTCACTGTTTCTCTACATCATTATCTGTATAAAACTGCCATGCTCATCTGTATAACTGTCTAAAAACTGCTTTATAGTCTTTGTCATTTACTTGGGATTTCTAGATGGGATGTGCTCGTTCCTGTCCTGAATGGACCTGTTGAAAATATTACAGATGATACCCCTGACGACACATGCCCTTCTTACCATGGACCTGGCGAGGGATTAGCTACCTTTGGCTCCGACTCTCAGGAGTGATTCAGGAGATTAGCTAGTAGACTTACTTAGCTTTCATGTTTTGAGCTTGTTGTATTAAACTTGAGATATCGAGTTGTATTAGAATTGTTTGAGATATTGTTGTTATTATTTCAGTAGTTTAAATTTCTGTTGTTGTTAGTTGGTATCTAGATTTCTGTGTTATCTTATCGTGCTTAGATTGTGATTGAGTATATCATATCTTTTACTTGTCTTCCTTTCGGAGTTGAGATCTTGGCTAGTACATTATATACACTGCATGAGATTAGTTAGCAACCTAGGACAGCGTTCTACCGCCGATACTGCGGTGTAGGCTGGACGTACCCACTTCTCGTGCCCTTACACAGGGTGCGGGTCGTGACACGTTTTTAGTGGTGGCCCATGCAGGTCTCGAGTTTATGTAGTGGTATTCGAACTAGAGTATCACTACAACCTGTGATAGGATTTGATAATAGGCTTAGAGAGAGGATACTCAATCACAACTAGGAAATTTCCAGGGATTTGAATCTACTGACTTTTGTTCAAATCTGTATAATCTATTTTCGCATTATCCTTGATACTGTCATCCTTGTACCGTTATTGACTTCCTTATTGATCTGTCTTCAGGATGGTGGAGACTAGGTCACATCGCTCTGTGCCGGCAGATTCTGAGAGGTCTGCCGATTCTCGTCCAGTACAGCCTACAGCTGGGACTGTACCACTCCTTACGTCTGCTCACGTAGGAGTATCTACTTTTGGTAGTCCTCCTCCACCTATTCCGAGGACTATCCCAGCTACCCCAGATATGCCTCCTCCGCAGTTTCGTCAGCCTCAGTTTCAGCCAGAGTATCAGCAGCAGCAGCAGTACCAGCAGGAGTACCAGCAGCAGATGCCATCTGGACTTGTGGATGCTGCACAGATGTTTACATATTTCCAGCAGTTCCTAGAGTCGCAGCAGACCCTGCAGCAGCGTCAGACGACGGCATTTACCAGAGGCATTGAGGATGTCCATCAGCTGGCTACAGTGACGATAGAGAGGCTGGCAGCCCAGCCGCAGGCAGGAGCAGGACAGCAGCAGAGGATTCCGGGCATCCAGGAGTTCAAGAAGATGCACCCCAGGGACTTCTTGGGTACTGAGGGGATACTTTATGCGGATGACTGGATAGAGCACATCGAGGAGATCTTTCGACTGGCGGAGATACCAGCCGGACTCCAGGTAGAGGCAGCAGCCAGCCAGATGCGGGATCTTGCCCGTACCTGGTATCAGACGGATCCGAGAGTAGGTACTCCAGGGCAGGCATGGAGAGCTTTCAAGGAGCTCTTCAAGGGGAAGTTTTTCCCAGATCAGGCAGTCGGCGCTTTGGAGACACAGTTCGAGAACCTGGTTCAGGGGAACCAGACTGTAGAGGAGTACGCCGGTGAGTTTTGCCGGTTGAGCAGATTCGTAGAGGGCCTTAGCGAGACAGCGAAGGCGAGGAGGTTCAGAAAGGGCTTGGTCAAGGAAGTCAAGTCCTTGACCAAGAGTGACAGGAGTGCCACCTTTGAGGATATTCTGGCAGGAGCGATGGCAGCTGAGGATGATCTTGAGCTGAAGCTCAAGAGGGGCCGTGATACACAGGGAGCAGGCAGCAGTGGAGGTCAGGCCAAGAGGCCTCACATTCAGCAGACACCTGTTAGAGTTCAGCATCAGCCTCGAGGACAGGATCAGAGGATGCAGAGTTGTGGGTATTGCAAGAAGGTAGGGCATATTTGGGAGTCTTGTAGGAGGAGGCTGAAGGTTTGTCTATTTTGTGGGTCTGCTGCCCACAAGATGATAGATTGTCCAGTTGCACCTCCTTATGAGGGTGCTAGGCCACCTGTAGCTCAGCACCAGAGGGGTGGAGCTTTTGCGATGGAGGTCGAGGAGACCGTTGTTGCAGGTGACGGGTTAGCAGGTTTGTCCTTCTCGTCCTTCTTTTTCCATCATGTTGTGTGATTCCATTAGTACCTGTCAGGATATGCTTGTGATATGCTAGATAGCATAATTACCCTGTTGAGACTGTTGAATCACGACCAGTAGGACTATGATTGCATGTTATAGGATAGCTATTTATTGACTCTGATTGACTGGGGGTTTGACCTAGAAGGAGTACGACCGCCTTAATTTCGAGGACGAAATTATTTTAAGGAGGGTAGACTTGTAACACCATGTTTTCTGAAAATTGGGTATTTTTGAAAATTTATTATTTTATTATTTAAATATGGAGTTATAGTCATGATATGATTTTTGGTGATTTTAGATTGATTAAAACTATTTTGTTAAGTCATGACTTATGACTTTGTGATTTTGACTAGTGTAACTATAGTGTAACCCTATAGATTATGTGACCTAGAGACTAACCATGACCATATGAGCTTAACCATGTGATTAGGATGTCAAATTATCCCTTTTTGATCAAAAGGGTATTTTGGTAATTTTCTAGAATTTTTTTAGAATTAATGTGATTTATTAGGTGAATAGTGTCATGTTAGTTACTAACCTAGTTTAGCCTTAATCTAGATGTTAGTCATGACCTAGAGACTAAGTTAGAGGGTTTAACTAAAGTAATGTTAAGCCTATAGAATATCTAGATATTTCCATTTAGAAAATATCTCATTTAGATATTTACCTTGATTTTAGTAAAATATCAAACCTTTACCCTTAAAGTCCTTGCCTTCTCCCTTAAGCAAGGCCATAGGACACCCCCCCCCCTTGCTTGGTCGGCCAAGGAGACCCCCTTGGCTGCCATGACATGCCCCCCCCCTATATGTACACCCCCACCTTCACAAACCTTCATTTTCAATACCTAGTTTTTCCTCTACCTTCACCACTTCATAACTTAGTCATTTTAGCTCCAAATTGGACCAAACTTGTTCCATTGGAACCCCCTACACTTGAGGATGCTAAGGGAGGCTTAGTAGCAAGGTTGCACAAGGATTTGGACACCCCAAGGTGAAGAAGAAACCCCCCCTTGAAGTGGTTTACATTGATTTTGGCCAAATAGGTAAAGTGCCCTAAACCCTACTAAAATAGTGATTTCTCTTCATGGTTGCATGCATTAGGATACCATGGTCATGTAGGTCAAGTTTGGTAGGATTTTGATATGGTTTGGTGTCCGTATCGGACACGTATCTAGGTTTTAATTAGGGTGTTTGGTGAAATGCCACTTAGGAATTAATGTTCTGTTTTTGTAAAACAAATTATATATTTGGGTAGCCCTAGATGGGTAGGACACATTTTCCTAGGTCTGAGCACAAAACAGGACACTGTTCGTGTCCAAATCGGACACGAACTCACTGGGTTTACACTCACTGACACACACTGTTTACACTGGAAACACGTAGGTGTTTGACACCTTGTTTCGTATCCACACATGTTGTGGACACGATGCAGTGACACGGACACGAACCTAGACCCTAGGTCGACCCACTGACACGAGCACGTGGCCCCACGTACCACGTGTGAGGCACACGAGGCCCCGTCCTCACTGCACGACACGTGCACGAGCCACTGTGTAGCTCCCCTGCTACTCGGGGCTCCTAGCGGACACGACACGCGACGTGGACACTTGAAACTTGGTCTGAGGGTCGGGGCAGTGTCTGACACACCCCTCCCAAAGTTTCAGACACGCTGGTGTCGTGTCGAGGGAGAAAATCCACTCGCACTGATCACACACTGTTCTGACACGCACACAGAACACGCACTGATACGTGCGTGTAACTCGGACACGGACACACTTGGACACGAATTAGGTTTTGGGATACCTAGTAGACCCCTAGGCGAACCTACCCCTAGGTGCACGAGATCCCACGTGTCCTGTGTCGTGAGTACGAGACACAGGAACACTAGCCTGACACAGCCCTAAAATTTTACCCGATTCTGTATTTTGACCCACGGACACGCCGTGTCGTGTCGTGACACCGTGTCAGGCCACTAGGATCCTAGACTAACCTAGGGGCTTCAATTACCAACCAAGATTAGGTTGTCTTAGCTCGGTTTAGTTGGTGTTTGGGTTAACCTAAGATCTAGGTTTGCTGTCCTATTTCCAGTTCCTGTAATTTTCCCAGATTTTGCAAAAAATGAATTTTGATTGTATTTTTATGATGATTTTTGCATATAATGCTATGTTATTATTAGGTTAACATGTTGTATATGTGTATGTGTGTGTGTGGGTGAGATTTGAGGGTAATTGGTAGTGTATAGGTGTAGTTGTGTGTGTGTATACATATGTATGTATATATGTTATCTGTGTGTGTGTGTGTGGGGAGCATTTCCTGTCACAGGAAATCTGAGACACTCCCCTTCCTGCTTTCTATTTCACCCTCTCTCTCACTGTCTATGTCTCTCTCTCTTTCACTTTCTCTCTTCTCTCTCATTCTATGTCTCTCTCTCTCTCCTTCTCTCTCTATATATATATTGTATATAATATATATTAGGTATATTATACATATACATTATGTATGTATATATGTTATAGATATATATTAGTGTATATATATGTTTATATATATATGTGGGGTTATGGGTATATTACATAGTGACCCTTTATATATAGGTTATATATATATTGTATAGATTCTATTGTAGGTATAAACCTATGAACCCTATGACCATTGACCTAAGTTACTAGCCTATGGCCCATGGTTAGTGAGTTAGAGTTGACCATTAGGACTAGTAGACCTAGGTTGACTGGCAAGTTGACCCTTGTTGACCAAAGTCAACTATAGGTCAACTTTGACCTAGAATTGACTAGGATTAACATAGAATGACTAGTTTAAACTAGTTTGACCATGTTTGACCTAATCACCTTGTTGACTAGTCTTTGTTTGACTTAATTACCTGACTGACTAGTCTTTGTTTGACCAATACCTTAGTTGGTCTAAGTTTGACTTAGACTTGACCCAGATTGATCATGTTGACTAGTATTTGACTAGTTTGATTAGAGTGTTGACCAGGAGTTGACTTTAACCTAGATTTGACTAACCTTGACTTGTTTGACCTTGTTTGACTCTATTTGACTTAGTTGATTTCCTGTGACCTAGTATGATTTGATTTGACTTAGTTTGACTTTCTGTGACCTGATATGACTTGATATGGCTTAGTTGACTATGGAGTTGACCAAGTTTGACTTTGACCTAGATTGGCTTAGAAATCATGTAGATTGCATTAGTTCTTTCATTTATTTTCACATTAGACATATCATAATTGTATTTCCCTATTTTAGGACATTGTGACCCTGGTACAGACATCTGATATTACACTACTCTTTCCAGAGTGTCAGGCGAGTACATTCTCTGATAGTTCTTTCATTACTTGTCATTTACTGTATTCAGTTCTAGTTAGCTATATGTGATTCTCTGTACAAACACGATTAGTATTGCTGGATCTATTACATGCGACACTCATTTATTCATGTCTGGCCTCTATTTCTGGAACCACTACTGGAACCACCTACTGGAATCACTACTGGCATCACCCTACTGGAATCATTTCTGGAATCATTGGCTGGACTCATACTGGTTGTAGTGTTGGATTATGGATTCATTTGTGGGCGGGGAAATACTTGAGTAGACATGTGAACATACCTAAAATCTGGAACCACCTCCCTTGGAACTATTCTGGAATGCTAGCCATCCCACACTTGGCCGAGTGTGCGATGTGCCTGATTACCCCTAGCCGTTTACATGTCGATCTCAGTATTTTAAAACACACTGTTAGAGTATAGGCTGGACTTACCCTAGAATCATGGATCACTTCTGGACTCATTTTTACTGGACTCATCTTGTACTGGAATCATCTAGTATTGGATTATATGGACTGGACTCACACTGGGATTACATTTTATACTGTCTGGACTTATACCATGTTATTCTAGTTCAGCTAGTTTACTACAGTCTTCCTTGCCATGTTTTCTTCTCTTGTTAGTTACTTTACTTCCTTTGTACCCTCACTGTTTCTCTACATCATTATCTGTATAAAACTGCCATGCTCATCTGTATAACTGTCTAAAAACTGCTTTATAGTCTTTGTCATTTACTTGGGATTTCTAGATGGGATGTGCTCGTTCCTGTCCTGATTGGACCTGTTGAAAATATTACAGATGATACCCCTGACGACACATGCCCTTCTTACCATGGACCTGGCGAGGGATTAGCTACCTTTGGCTCCGACTCTCAGGAGTGATTCAGGAGATTAGCTAGTAGACTTACTTAGCTTTCATGTTTTGAGCTTGTTGTATTAAACTTGAGATATCGAGTTGTATTAGAATTGTTTGAGATATTGTTGTTATTATTTCAGTAGTTTAAATTTCTGTTGTTGTTAGTTGGTATCTAGATTTCTGTGTTATCTTATCGTGCTTAGATTGTGATTGAGTATATCATATCTTTTACTTGTCTTCCTTTCGGAGTTGAGATCTTGGCTAGTACATTATATACACTGCATGAGATTAGTTAGCAACCTAGGACAGCGTTCTACCGCCGATACTGCGGTGTAGGCTGGACGTACCCACTTCTCGTGCCCTTACACAGGGTGCGGGTCGTGACAGGTTCAGCACCAGGAGGAAGAGGAGGATGAGGATACAATCTAGATCTGGTCAGCTCTGCTGCAGTGGAGGAGTAAGGACACTGCTGAAGGTCAATATCAAATCTCCTAAGGATGAAAGCAAGGTGCATGGGGTAGACAAGGTTACGTCCAGCATTTCTACAAGACAGCATCCAGGAGACAAAATTCTTGGGGATAGAAAATCGAATGCGGTAATGGATGTGATACATGGCAGACAACTCTAGGAAAGTAATCTCATCGATAGATCCTTTCTTTGGAAGGAGGACCGCCATAATGAGACGATGAAGCTCATAGAAATATTGGTTCAGGTGCTTTGAAAGGATTCGTCCTCTAACTTGACAAGGATGAACAATCAAAGCCTTGAAGGAGTCAAGGGTGACACCTTCAATGAACTGGACATGATTAATGTCTACTAGTGATTCTTCCACGTCAGGCACATGGAAGTATTCACTAATGTCATAGACACTAAATTCACATTCCTGTCCAGCTACACAGGAATAGATGTTGCCATTATCCTTTACTTGCAGATTGCAGTAAAACATCCTAATGGCATTATCATAGATATTGTCAGAAACCTCAAAGAAGTCTCTGATCCCAAGAGTTTCAAATAATTCAATATATTCAAATAAGACATTAAAGTTGACATATAATCCGTGACATAGTTTTCTTCCACTAAAAGAATCAAACCATAATTCAGAAAACTCTATGTCAGGAAATAGAGAGGAGTCATACTCATCTGCCTCAGTGGGTCTAACGGGACTAAAGATGCTCGGATGAGCAGGTTCAGTGGCTACACATGGAAGGATTTATACCTCACAAAGGAGTAGAAGAGGAGGAGATAGAGCCGAAAACTTGGAAGGAGGAAGCTTGGAAATCCTTGAAGAAGAAGGAGGAGAGCTGCTGTTTTCGGAGATGAGAGGGATGAAGAAAAAGAATGCTCAAAGCCTCCTTATATAGGCTAGGGTCGGCTGTGCATTCTGGAAATTCGGAACGACATAAACCGAACTCGGCCCGAACTCGGCCCGAACTCTGTCCGAGTTCTGCCCGAGTTCGGCTACTCGAGTTATGGGTCATTAAATGCAACATGCAAAATAAATACTCCTTCAAATTTATTTAACTTCTTTCCTTTAATAAAACGTAACTACTTTGGGTCAGCTGTAGGGGCCGGATCCCAGCTAGCGGTAGTCCGAAGACACTTGGCACCGTGTCGCTTAGACTTTTATGTCTTTTTAACAGAAGGGCCCTTTCGGTTTGTACCCAAAATAATCTTGTTTTAATAAACTCAGAAATAACATAAATTTTAAGAGTCTTTATTAAACATATTACGTTATGATCCTGAGAATTCAAGTATGCCTAGCTCACGACGCAGATAATTGAATCGATCTTCAGCTAATGGTTTTGTGAAAATGTCTGCCAGTTGATGATCGGTGTCAATAAATTCTAAACAAATGTCCCCGTGTTGTTGATGATCACGTAAAAAGTGATGACGGATCTCAATGTGCTTTGTGCGTGAATGACAAATAGGGTTTTTAGTCAAGTTTATTATGCTAGTGTTGTCACAATAAATAGTAACCTTCGTATAGTGCAGATTATAGTCTTCTAGTGTTTGCATCATCCACAGAATTTGTGCACAGTAACGTCCTGCGGCGATATATTCTGCCTCAGTAGTTGACAGGGCAACAGAGTTCTGCTTCTTGCTGAACCAGGAGACTAAGGCTTTTCCAAGGAAGTGACATGTGCCGCTGGTACTTTTACGATCAACTTTGCATCCGGTAAAATCCGCGTCAGAATAACCAATAAGGTCAAATGACTTGGTTTTGGGATACCACAAGCCAACCGTAGAAGTCCCTTTAAGGTATCGGAAAATACGCTTAACGGCGCACATATGAGATTCCTTAGGATTGGCCTGAAATTGTGCACAAATGCAAACGCTAAACATAATATCAGGACGACTAGCAGTTAAATAAAGTAAACTACCAATCATACCTCGATACTTACGCTGATCGACAGGTTTGCCACTTTCATCAGTATCAAGCTTTATGGATGTAGCCATCGGAGTTCCAATAGGCTTTACATTGTCGAAGTCGTACTTCTTGAGTAGATCCTTCGTGTACTTGGCTTGATTGATGAATGTTCCTTGTGAATGTTGCTTAATTTGAAGTCCGAGGAAGAAATTAAGTTCTCCCATCATACTCATTTCAAACTCACTCTGTATACATTCAGCAAATTCTTGACAAAGTTTTTCGTTAGTAGATCCAAATATAATGTCATCCACATAAATTTGCACAAGTAAGATAGCATCATCAAAAGTTTTAATAAATAAGGTAGTATCAACTCTACCTTTTGAAAAACCTTTTTCAATTAAGAATGCACTTAGGCGTTCATACCAAGCACACGGTGCCTGTTTGAGTCCATATAGTGCTTTCTTAAGTTTAAAGACGTGATCAGGTTTTTGAAAATCCTCAAAACTAGGGGGTTGTTTTACAAAAACTTCTTCTTTTAGATAGCCATTTAAAAATGCACTTTTCACGTCCATTTGAAATAATTTAAAATCATGAAAACATGCAAATGTACAAAACATGCGAATGGCCTCTAGTCTAGCAACATGAGCATATGTCTCGTCATAATCAATTCCTTCTTCTTGATTATAACCTTGTGCCACTAGACGTGCTTTGTTGCGTAGAACTTGTCCATCCTCACTAAGTTTATTTCGGAACACCCATTTGGTACCAATTATCGATTGACCAATAGGTTCAGGAACAAGTTCCCAAACTTGGTTTTTCTCAAATTGATTTAGTTCCTCTTACATGGCATCAATCCAAAAAGAATCTTTAAAAGCATCAGCAATATTTTTAGGCTCTATTTGCGAAATGAAAGCTACATTAGCTACTATCTCATTTGTTGCTACCTCTTTACTTTTTAATGACGAACGTGTAGTTACCCCACTTGTGACATCACCTATCACTTGAGTCTCCGGATGATCTATCGAGAATTTTAATGACTTGAGTTGCTTCGCCAGACGATCAATCGGACCTTCTTTTAGAATAGGGGTATCTTCATCATCACTGTCGCTAGATCTGCAACTATTGAGCTCATCGAAAGTGACATTAACAGATTCCTCAACAATCATAGATCTTTTATTGAAAATTCTATATCCCTTACTCTTAGCAGCATATCCGAGAAATATTCCTTCATCTGCTTTCGAGTCGAACTTACCCAAGTTGTCCTTGGTGTTCAGGATAAAACAGCGACAACCAAAAACTTTAAAATAAGAAATGTTTGGAATTCTTCCAAACCAAAGCTCATATGGTGTTTTCTTCGAGAGTGGTCGAATCAACACCCTGTTTAAAATATGACAGGCTGTACTAACAGCTTCTGCCCAAAAATATTTAGGAAGATTGTACTGATTCAGCATGACTCTAGCCATTTCACTGAGTGTACGATTCTTCCGCTCCACAACACCATTCTGTTGGAGAGTTCTAGGACAAAAAAATTCGTGGTAATATCCACTATCATCACAAAACTTTTTGAAATCAGCATTTTTGAATTCGCCACCATGATCACTTCGGATACGAGTAATCATGAAGCCTTTTTCGTTTTGTACCTTTTTGCAAAATATGCAAAATTCAAAAAATGCATCACTTTTATTTGATAAAAAGAAAACCCATGTATAACGAGAGAAATCATCAACAATCACAAAAGCGTAGAGCTTACCACCAAGACTGGCGACTCTACTAGGGCCAAATAAATCCATATGAATCAACTGCAAAGGTCTAGAAGTACTTACAACGTTGATGGACTTAAAGGATGACCTAGTTGCTTTGTTCTTTTCACAGTCGATACATACCATATCTCTCTTGTACGTTATTTCAGGTAGTCCTTTTACCAGCTTTTTAGTGCTTAGTCTTGAGATAGTGTCCATGTTTGCATGTCCTAGTCTCATGTGCCATAGCCAGCTTTTATCATGATTTGCTACTAGGCACTTATCTGCATTGTTAGTATATTCTAAAAAGAAAACATAAATATTGTCTTCCCTAATCCCTTCATATACAGGATTACCAGATGACAATTCATAGATAGAACATTTGTCTTTTACAAAATTGATACCATAACCATTGTCTGCTAAATGACTTATGCTCAATAGGTTATGTTTCAGTTTTGTAACAAGACAGACGTTTTTTATTATTGGGTAGGGAGACATACCAACAGTGCCATTTCCAATTATATCACCTCTCAGATTATTGCCGAAGGAGACGTATCCTTCTCTTTTCATCAATAGCGTAGCGAATAAAGATGCATCACCAGTCATGTGCCGCGAACATCCGCTATCGAGGATCCACTTGCTTCTAGCATGAGAGGGTTAAGGATCCACCTACAAAATGAGTAGCTGAATCCTTTGGTACCCATTTCTTGAAGGGTCCATTTTGATTAGTTTTAGGTCTCCAAACAAGTGTATAATCATCCACAAGTTTCCTTGCAGGACAATACTGTGATATGTGCCCGTGTGTGCCACAGTATGTGCAAGTAAGTTTTGAAAAGTTGTTTGTGTTTGTATGCACTTGTGTTTTTCTTGAAAACCTATAAGTGAAAGCATGATGATTAACGTGTTTGTTATGTGCTTTCCGTGGTTTAGTCTTCTTTTGTGTATGCATAGCATTAAGACTAACCTTAGGCAGCGTCACAGGTGCAACCTGTTTGCCTATTTTGATCTCTAACTTTTTAGAGATCGCACAGGACTCTTCAAATTTGGCAGTCATATCTTTGAGTCTCTGTTCAGTGACAATGTGCCTCTTCTTCTCTGAGTCATAAGCTCAAGAACTTTAGCATAATCTTTCTCTTTCTTTTTGATGGTGAGGATAGCCTCATGATAGTCTAACTTGAGTTTGGCTATCTCATCCGTGTTACCGGTAGCAGATGTCTCTTTGATGTCTGCCAATAGATCAAACAATCTGGCTACTTCGGTAGTGTAAGCCTTAACCTCTTTTCGTGATTCTTTATACTTGTTTAACACATTTCTGTGTTCATCAAGTAAATCACTGAAAAGATTTTCCAGCTCATCGAAAGTAAGATCATTATAGAGAGGGTTAGATGATACCTTTTCATATGCCATTAGACATACGTTTGCATTGTTGTTAGGTCTGTCCTCTTCTTCTGAGTCACTGGCTTCACTCTCGTGCCAGATGCTGGTGTTTGCATACTTTCGACCAGTTGAAGCTTTTCTGCTCGATCTTGATCTATCATATGGACTGCTTTTCTTTGTCATTGGGCAGTCCCTCTTTACATGCCCTGACTTCTTGCATCCGAAGCAAATTGTTTCTTCTTCATTGCTCTCGTGGATGTCTTTCCTTCTCCTATTAGATTTTTCATATTTTAAGAATTTTCTAAAATTTCTTACCAGTAGGGCTTGCTCATCACCACTTGAACTTTCTTCGTCTGAGTCTTCGGGAGCTGACTTCTTGAGTTGAGCTTTGAAGGCTAATGATTTTTCCTTGGGAGTTGCTTCTTCAAAGTCTTGTAAGTCAAGTTCGTGAGTCATCAGCTTGCCCATTAGAGTTTCTAGGCTCATAGTGGTGAGATCGTTTCCTTCAATAATAGCTGTAGCCTTTGGGTTCCAGTTCCTGGTTAGAGCACGAAGTACCTTTCTGATCTTTTCATGATTGCTGTACTCCTTACCAAGAGATTGCAGAGGATTAGTAATATCAAGAAAACGAGTAAACATCTGTGTAATTGACTCACCGGGTTTTATCTTAAATGATTCATATTCCTGTGTGAGTCTGCTGATTTTGGACTCCTTCACTTAGGAAGTTCCTTCATGAGTTACCTCAAGAAGTGTCCAAATATCATGGGACATCGTACATGTAGAAACACGATTAAACTCGATTTTGTCAATTGCATAGAATAGTGCATTGATTGCTCTGGCATCAAGACTAGCTTTAGTCTTTTCCTCTGTTGTATATTTATCAAAAGACTTTTCTACAACATTACCTTCAATTGTCGTGACTGGTTTCTTGTAACCATTAATAACAATTGACCACAGATCAAAATCAAGAGATTTGAGAAAGAAGCTCATTCGTGTTTTTGAATAAGTGTAGTTGGTTTCATCAAATAGTGGAGGTCTATTTGTGGATTGCCCTTCACCGTTAAATATAGATTTTACGGCTGCCATAAGTATACTTTCTAGAGTGTTATATAAGAATATAACCTGTTCTGATACCAATTGTAGGACCGTTGAGCACCTCTAGAGGGGGGTGAATAGAGTGTGTGCGTGTGCAGCGGAATAAAAATCACTACTAAAAATAAGCAGGTAAACTAAGCAGTGATAAAGAGACAGAATTAAAAGAGCAAGAGAAAAGCAAACTCAGTAGACGCCGCGATATATACTGGTATCCCTCTGAGAGGACTAATCCAGTCGCAAGTACTCTTGCCCACTGTTAATCCACTATATGCAAGCTAAATGAGAGCTTGCGGTCTCTTTACAACACCGTGCTTGTTGACAAGTGCACGACCAACTTCACAACACCGTGCTTGATGACGAGCGCACGACCGGCTCCAATTGCAGAGATGTTTTCTCACACTTTGAAAACCTCTTACAACTCTTTGTAAACCAAAGACTATAAATCGAAACGACTAATACTGGCTTTGGCTAAAGAGCTGTGTAGGCTAAATATGAAAGCTTGAGAACACTAGAAAACACTTGAAAGATGAAAGAAGAGAAGAGTGAACGAGTGATTTGAAAAGGGAAAGTTCTTCTCTATTTATAGGTGTTTTCATGAACCGAATTCGGGCAGAACTCGGGTGGAGTTCGGATGCTAGGATCTTGCATTCGAACGTTGGAAGCAGATTTGGGGGGAACAGAATGAAATTCAAACTGACCGAACTCGGGCCGAACTCTGGCCGAACTCGGTCCCAATTAGGTCTGAGTTCTGTTGAGTTCTAAAGTGTTATAATAGGCCAAATTTACTAAGGTTTTGGGTTTGGTTTGAAAGATGGAGTTTGTACGAAATATGATAGGTTTATTGGAAAGAGTTTTTCAGCCCTAAGCCAGTATTTTTCGTACGATTTTACATTTTGATCCTAGACTTAATAAAGAATAAAATACAGAAGAAAATGTAAAATAACTCTGACTCAAAACCCATTTGATGAAGTCCACTTGGATGATGTTTGTCTGATTTTTTGATCTTTGATGTAGATGTACGCAGCAACCTGAAAGATTAGTAACGATATGTATACTTTGTGTTTTGACATAAGTTGTAGTTGATTATCAAAATCAGGTATGGTCATTGGTGAAAAATGTGCCAACACACTGGGTATCGACTAAGTGCATCAGCGACCACATTAGCCTTACCCGGGTGGTATTGCAGGTCGATGTCGAAGTCTTTCATCAACTCCAGCCATCGTCTTTGCCTCATGTTCAACTCCTTTTGAGTGAAAATATACTTTAGAATTTTATGGTCCGTATATATTTCCACCCTCTCTCCATAGAGATAATGCTTCCAAAGCTTCAAAGCAAAGATGACTGCAGCAAGCTCCAGATCATGTATGGGATAGTTCTTTTCATGAGTCCGTAATTGCCTAGATGCATAAGCAATCACTTTCCCATGTTGTTGAAGAACGCAACCCAGTCCTTTGTCGGAGGCATCACTGTAGATTGAGAAACCACCGGTTCCTACGGGTAGCACAAGGATTGGTGCAGTGGTAAGCCTCTTTTTCAGCTCCTCGAATGCTGCTTGGCAATCTTCAGTCCAGATGAACTCTTCATTCTTCCGAGTCAGCTTCGTCATTGGTTCAATAATTCTGGCAAAGTCCTTCACAAACTTCCGGTAGTAGCCCGCCAAGCCCAAGAAACTTCTGATTTCAGCAACTGAGCTTGGGGTAGGCCACTTTTTAACAGCAACTATCTTCTTAGGATCCACCGAAATTCCTTCTCCTGTGACAACATGGCTAAGAAAATCTACCTTGTCTAGAAAGAATTCACATTTGGAAAGCTTACCATATAGCTTCTCCTTCCTCAAAGTTTCCAGAACTTTCCTAAGATGCTCTTCGTGCTCTTCTTCAGTCTTTGAGTATATCAGAATGTCATCAATGAAGACGACAACAAACTGATCTAAATACTCATGAAAGACTCTGTTCATGAGATTCATGAACACAACAGGAGTATTCGTCAGTCCAAACGGCATGACCAAGAATTCAAACTGTCCATACTTGGTGTTGAATGCCGTCTTAGGAATGTCTTCCTTCCTGACCTTGATCTGATGGTAGCCAGATCTAAGATCAATCTTCAAAAACACCTTAGCTCCATTCAACTGGTCAAACAGATCATCGATCCAGGGCAGAGGGTACTTGTTCTTGATAGTGATGTTGTTCAGCGCCCGGTAATCGATGCACATCCGCACTGACCTGTCCTTCTTGGACACAAATAAGACAGGTGCTCCCTAGGACGAAGCTCCATCTCGAATGAATCCCAATGCCTTCAGTTCGTTAATCTGATCCTTCATCTCCTTGGCCTCCTTCGGGTTGACTCTATAGCATCCCTTAGAGATATGGGAAGAGCCGGGGACTAAATCAATGGTGAATTTTATGTCCCGATCTGGAGGTAGACCAGAAAGACTATCAGGGAAAACATTCATGAATTCCGCTATGATAGGATAGAGAGGTCCAGGTTCTTCAGTGATAGAGTAGATAACACTCTCCATAACTTCCGGAGCTCGAGAGATTTCAAACTCTGGCTCTCCAGGTGGGCTGAAGATTACACATCCTCTGTGACAATCTATCAGCGCATGCTGCTTACTCAACCAGTCCATTCCAAGGACTATATCATAGTTGGGTAAGGGCATGACAAGCAAAGGTGCTACAAATTTGTGGCCTGCTATTGTGATAGGGCAGTTACAGGTCTCTGTGATGGGTAGGGGTCCACCTCCAGTCATAACCCTATATATCCTCTTGCTAAAGCCCGTAACTATGTGGTGTGCAGAGATGAATTTTGTTGCTATAAAACTGTGTGATGCACCCGAATCAAATAAAGCTAAGGCAGGATAGGAATACACATAAATGAAATCTGATATGACATCCGCAGTAGGTTCCTACTCTGGCACTGCCTCATCTGCTGCTAGGGCAAAAGCTCGCCCAGTCTTCTGTTGATGCTGCCCAAATTATTATTGCTGAGTAGGCAGAGGTCCTTTCTGTTGAGTTGCTCCAGTTCTGTGGACCGACAAGAGGCAGTCCCTCACTTGGTGGGTGGCAGACCCACAGATCAGACATTGTCCTAGCCTCTTCCTACAGATATTCGACTGATGTCCTGGCCTCTTACAGAATTCGCAGACAGGGATATGCCTCTGAGGTGCTCTATCAATATTCCTCGCCTGCTGGTGGTACGAAGGCCTGTTGTTGTTGTTGTTGTTGTTGTTGTTGTTGTTGTTGTTGGGCTTCTTCTGATTACCCTGGAAGTTGTTAGTTCCAGGATAATCCCTCTTTGATAGAGCAGACTGACTCTTCTCTATATCCTGAGCTCGTACCAGGATCCTTTCATAGGTCTTAGCTCCGCCTGAGATCACATGAGTGCGAATCTCCTCTTTCAGCCCATATCTGAATCATTCAGCACGATCAGCAGGATCAGCCACCAGATTCTTGGCAAAACGGCTGAGCTGGCCGAATTTTGCCGCATATTCTCTAACAGTTATATTTCCCTGCTTTAGGTTCTGGAATTGCCTCTCCATCTCCCGCAACTCTGAAGTTGGGAAGAACTTCCTCTAGAACAACCTCTTGAAGGTATCCCAGTCAAGTTGCTTATCCTGGAGTCGGGGTTCATTCCGATACCAGGTGCTAGCCACATCAAGTAGTTGAAGTCCCATTGCTTCCACCATGAGATCATCGGGAAGTCGAGCGACGTTGAGAAGACGCTCTATACTGTCTAGCCATTCATCGACATAGACAATACCTTCCGTTCCCTTAAAAGGTCGCGTGAACAGCTTCTTGAATTTCTTAATATTGCTGACCTTATCATAACATGATCTCTAATCAATTTTAATGGCCTTAATGTTACTTAAATTAATCCTTTAGATTGGTGTTTACCTTAGCAGGCCTTGGCTCTAATGGGTCCACTTCTCTCCTTTCAAGAGCAGCCATAGCCACGTTGTGGGAGTTCTCCATTCCTTCTCTCATGATCGTGGTTTGCTCGCGATGAGATTCAGCTTCAGCCTTCTGAGCTGCCAGCACATCTCGTAACAGGCTTACGAGATCGGAGGGGTCCACTGGTACCGGCGGGGCAATTGGAGCTTGAACTTCTATAGAGGTCTGCATCTCATTCCGAAAAGATGTTGGATCCACCGGTATAGTAGTGAAAGCTCCTCGGGGTACATTATGGGGACGGTCAGTCAGCGAAGGTGTAAACCCTGGACTTGGTTGAGGAGGTGGGGTGTGATCCGGAGATGACACCTCATCGCCAGCAGGGTTGGTCTTGTCAGTGGCCATTCTCTGGAAGGTTTAGGATATATACATAAGCAAGGTAGCCTACCAGTCTATAATCAAGCAAAAATATTTAATAAATATATCGGTCCTATGTTGTGACAATTTGATGTTCTAGTATTCTAATTGTTTCTAGGTTTTCCTAAGTTGTTGATTGGAGACCTGCATGGGCCACCACTAAAAACATGTCACGACCCGGTCCCAATTTCTTGGGTCGAATCGGATCATGCCCAGCCTGCACCGTTGTTGAGACGGCGGCAGTAAGCTGTATCTTCTAAATGCAGGTAATCAACAACACAGTCTAATTTGCCACAACTTTATTATTCGATAATTTAAAACTTGTCCAGTACAAAGTTCAAACACAACTGCCATAAACTGAAATAACATTGTTTTAAAATAAAACCATCAAACTAGAAAATAATGTCTAAAGGGAAGCCACATCATCATCTAGTACGCTATCCTCAGGAAGTACAGTCGGGTACAGCTCAGGGTCGTAGTAGCTATTTATCAATAGCTTCGGATCATCAATAGTACCTACGGGAATCCAGTCAGGAAAGAAGCAAAGTACAATTCATGCTAATCTAACAATTGAAATAGTAATAGAGTTATGCAATTCTAAACAATTTGAAATAAATCATTTTTCCAGCAGTTAAAACATTGTGATGTGAATAGGCAATGAATATGACCGGCTTGGGTTGTACAGTTGTATCCTATTGATACGATATGGCTTATCCCCGTGTGTGTGAGGGATAAGCTAGCACAGTTATTATACTATTTTTGGATGTGGTCATAATCATTACACTACTCCCCCAGTACCCAACAGTCAATCAGTCAATACTCTCAGAGAGAGTTACGTGTTGTTTCGTGGTTTAAACTTGCAGTAAAACGATTACTAAATAATTGCAAACTAACACAAAATGTACTTGCCTCAGGTTTGACTGAACTGGAAGGGTTGAGACATCGGGATGGAAATTATCCTCGCCCTCGAAATCCTACATTTGAGAAGTTTTGTCTCAGATTCCAAAGTCGCCATGCTAACTACACTAGTTGCAATCTCTAAGTTGTGTCCCAGTCCATTTTAGTCTTTATTAACTAACACAAACAAAACGCGATTATCGGTGCGTTGTAATTATGAAACATCAATTTATATTTAATTTCAGAAAAAATTGTATTTATTGGTTTATTTGGAAAAACTTGGTATTTTATAACTAAGATTTTCCTTTTTAATGAGGAATACATAATTTCTATTTAAAATTACAACTTAACTTCTAAGTGATAAAACATTTATTATTTTTCTTTTTAAATAAATAAATAATTAGCATTTTATATTTACGTTCTCACGACAGAAATTAACCAGAAAATAAAAGAAACCGAAATAAAACCTAAGCTATTACATTTTTACAGCAGGAATAAACAAATGGGCTTATGCCCTTACAGACCAATGAATTTAAATAAGAATAAACTTGGTTAGTCCTGAAAATTATCCTACAATTTAATTTATAAAATAAAATAATTATTTAAAATAAACTAACTTTATTAGTGAGTCTCAGATATTGGTCCAATCGTCATATAAGCTAATGTCTCAACGTCCGGGCGAAACCGGTTTCGTTTGCACTTAGCCAGGGCCTATTGACCAATACGGTCGTCGCCCAATAATTTCAAAATAATATTTTTGTTTCGAAAATCATTTTTAAAATCATAATTAGATTTTATAGAAAAATCCGGCAGCACTTCCTCTATTTTTGGTCAACCCAAAACTGGAAAAAGTGTGCCATAATTTTCTGCAAATTATCCCAAACCAGGGAAACCCAAATATTATATATAATCATATTCACAAAATCATTCCCAATATTAATTCGGAAAACCCGAAACCATTCGGAACTTCCGAAAACCACGCCAGAATATTTCCGATAAGAATACGGAAATTCCAAAATAATTCCAACCATCAGAAACTTTTCCGAAAGTTTCTCGAAAAATCTCAAAACAAGCCAACAATAATAAAAACCACAGAAATAAATCCAACAATGGTTCCAAAAATTCCCGGAACCAAACACGTAACCGAAAAACAAATTTTTGAAGAAATTTGTGGACCAATTTATCATCATGGACACGGGAGGGACGAACTACTATGACTATTCAGAAATTACCCAAATCGATGGAATCCGAAGGGTTGCCTCGGACTCGGAACACGCAAATCCGCGGAACGAACTCGGGATCGAGTTCGAACCACGCCGAAAGCTCACGCGGGGACGGGGCCACTCGGGACAGGGCCACGCGCACGGATAGGGGATGCCGGGAAGCGGCGGCCGCTGCTGGAAAGGGGCGCCGGGCTGGGGGTCGGTCGGCCAGGGGTACAGCGGCGGGCGGTGGTGCTCAGGTCGGAGGGGGTGGCGCCGGGGTGCTCGGCCGGATCGGGTGGGGGATCGCCGGAAACGGGGTCGGGTAGAGCTAGGGCTAGAGGAGAATGGGGAAGAAGAAAATGGTTTGGTGGTGGAGAATGGTGAGGAGAGGGGTATTTATAGGGAGGAAGGAAAGGGGAGTTACCAAAGTGGGGAGACGAACGGTCTAGTCATCATGGCCGGTGGCGGTGGAAGGCCGGGGATCGGCGTCGGTTTGGAATCGAAGTGTCTTCGATTGAGCAAAGAGAAAAAGGCTCAGAGCCTTTAAAGCTCACATCAACTAAAGAATGGATCAATCCATTACAAATAAATGAAATGGACTTACTAATGGTGCTGTAGGACTACTAAGTCTTTAATAGGTTCTAAAGTAGTCTAATGGGTTTACTTCTAAGGCATTTGGGCCAAAATGGGCTTTAGTTAATGGCTAAGAAAATGGCTTTAAGGCTTTAAAGAAAAGGATTAGAAGAATGGGCCTTGTGGTTCGGGCTAAAAAGATTAAATCAAAAATCATTTTTTTTCCAAGGAATTTTTATAAATAAAATTCGTAACTCCTAAAATTTAAATAAAATATTTTTAAGTTCAAATTGGGTTTAATTCGGGTTCGGGTCTGGGTCTGACATACAAAAATCCAGTTTCAATTATTTTGAAAAATAATTTTCATAATTTTACAATTAATCAATAATATTATTCTAGCACAAAATTATTTAGCAACATAATTAAAATTAAAATTGAAATTAAAATGCAGTCTAAATTTACGGGTTTCACATCTTATTTTTGTCATGACTCTCTCTAGTTACACGTGCACGTAGGTTGTTATTCATTCTTTTATTTTTATTTTTCTTGTCATATTCCTTTTTATCTAGTTCATGTCTAGTGATGGTACTACTATGCCTGTGCCTTGTTATCCCTGACATGTTTCACCTGTACTTGACTTGGACATGACTAGATAGACTTGATTTTCTAGTACCTTAGGAGAGAATCTTTTATTAGCCATGGCTATATCTCTATTGTTAGTGCCTTTCCGGGCTGCGATAGAGAATCCGTATAGGACTGTTAGTGCCTCTCCGGGCTGTGGTTCTATCATTGCACTTGTAGCCATGATTAATATTAGAATCTCATGACATGTCACCATCTATAGAGTTCCTTTAGGTGTTATTCTTTCCTTCTACTTGTTATTCCATCTCTAGGACTGGGAGCATCCCATGGCGTTACGGTGTTAGAGACTTGTTATCGACCTGTTATCCCCTGTCTCTAGGACCGGGAGTGTCCCATGGCATTACGGTAGTAGAGACTGATCTTTTGTCTCGAGATCGGGAGCGTCCCATGGCGTTACGGTATTGAGACATCTTTATTGATTTGTTTCATGACTTACTTTTCTTTCTTTCTCGCATGTTACATTCTGTATAGTAGGCTTGTATATTATGTGTACTTACTAGTCCCCTGAGGACTTGCTGATCTGTGAAACCCGCATTTTTTTGAATTAATTGGATTATTAGATTAATTGCAATTTTGGATGATTATTGAATTTTGGTTGCGTTATATATATTATGTTAGATTTAATTATTATTATATTTATTATTATTACTTTTGCTGGTTCTGAATTATTTTCAAAATAATAATAAAATGGATTTTGTTTGCTAATCCGACCCTGATCCCGGTCCCAGTTCGAACCCGTTTCCAAAATCAGAATCATTTAATTAATAAAATTGGTTTCATACATATATATATAAATATATATAATTGTGTATTTATATACTAAGAGAAAGAAAAAAATAAAAATAAAATCCTAATACAACCCAACCCGACCCGGACTCCCACCCCTTTCCCCACGTACAGACCCCCCACTCCCCTTTCTTCCCTCTTTCTAGCAACTCCTCCCCCTTATCTCTCCATTCCTTTCTCATTACCACCACCATCTCCATCTTCTTTAAAGAAAGAAAACAACCATTCTCTTTTTTCCAACTCCATCTCCTTCCTCCCTCTCCACCGTGCCCCGACCCCGATCCGCCGACGGCGCACCCGCGCCGGACCCCCGAGACCGTGGCGGGTCTTCCCTGCGCCTCTCCTTCTTCCCCGGCGACCTCCACCCTGTAGGTCCAAAAAAATCAAACCGCGCCTAGGTTTGATTCAACAGATTGATCAGAACGCGCCTACAAACTGATGGCGCCTACTTCTCCAATAAACTCAGAATGCGCCTATTTCTGCATCTCAGAGGCGCGCTTCACAAACCGCGCTTAGCTGACGTGGAGCCATCATTACCCGACAAACACGAAGATCGAGGCGACGCTATCATTCCTCTGACGGCGCGGCGCTCGAGGAAGATATGACAGCTGTCCAAGTGCTGTGTGATCAAACCGTGCCTATTTCCCGTCCAACCAATCGCACATTGCAAATAGCGCCTACTTTCATCCGAACTCAGCGCACTTTGCAGATTGCGCCTACTTCTCAGTGAAGTAGGCGCAGTTCAATACAACATCAATTCAGAGCTTGCCACGTGTCCCTGAAACAGGCGCGCTTTGACTAAATCAATGCCTAACTACCACTCTACATGTCCAACACGTGTCCCACTAACTGTACACGACTAAGCGCGTTTCAATCAAACAACACCATGTGTCTAGAGCAGTTGGTGCACGTTCGTGATAGTGGAGTGAAAACAGGCACAGTTTGTCATACGCGCTCAAAACAGGCACACTTCAACCAGGCGCGCTCCAGAATAACTGCCCAAAACAGTTATTTCAGAACTCTATAAATAGAGTTTCGTTTCCATTCAACAGATCACTTACAAGTTCAGAGATCAGAGTTCTTGCCCAAGTGCTGCTGCGTTCTTCAGAGGTTCAAGTCTTCAAAGTTCACATCGTCCAAGGGATAAAGCGATCGTCATTCAGATCGAATTCCTATAGTTGTACTTCCCCAGAATTCAAATCTTGTAATTCTTTCTTAGTTTGTAATAAAACTTTTGTTTTTGCAAACAAAATGGCGACTCTGCTGGGGACGACCTTTTCCTCCGATGAAGAGGTGACAACTCAATGTGACACGGCGTCAATCGGCTCGACGCAGAAGACTTTGGTCGTCAAATTCGACCAAACAGCTTACGAAGCAATGATTAATGCACAAAGCACTCCTCGCCGCACTACGACTTCCGTCAAGAGCAAGACTCGCTCAGTGTGGGCTCCCAAGAACTCCGCTCCTTCTCTGATGAAGAACGCTGCCACTTCCTCGGCACAACCTGCTGTTTCCAAGACACCAGTGCCTATCTCTGGCAACCTGGCGCAGTCTGTTCCCTCTCTAGGGAAACAGACTGTTCAGGCGCAGTCTGCGGCTAAACACTCCAACCAGGCGCAGTCTGTTCCCTTTTTAGGGAAACAGACTAGATCTCTGAACCAGGCACAGTCTACTGTCAAACCATCTTCTGGTGCAGTTCATGCCAAAACAGCACAATCTCTGCCTCACAATCAGGCGCAGTCTGTTCTCTCCTTAGGGAAACAGGCACAGTCTGCCACCAGACCCTCTTCTGGCACAGTTTGTGCCAAATTGGCACAAGTCAAATCTTCTGCTGCTGTCCAGGCGCAGTCCAATACATCTGCTGCTCTGACTAAACAGGCGCAGTCTGTTCAGGCGCAGTCTGCTCAGGCGCAGTCTGCCCCGAATCACTCCAGAATCCAGAAACCCCAAACTGCTCAGGCGCAGTTTACTGAGGACAGTCCTTTGGCTGCTCCTTCCTCCACTTCATCAAAAGGGAAAGGCCCCTTGGTCTTCTCCCAGTCTTTCCAAGCTCAAAACTTGGAAGATAACAGAAGGAAACGCTCTTTAGCTATCCCTTCATCTCAAAACAATGGGAAGGGTCCTCTGGCCTTTTCCAAGTCTTCTTCGATTCTTATCGAGGAGGATCCAACTGATGGTGCCTCTGCACCTATTAGTACGAATATCCCTCTTAACAAAGGTTCTCGTACTAATCAGAGAGGTATTCTACCTACTCCCAAGGCAAATATTCAGGAATTGCCTAATTGGCAGATTTCTCGATCCGAACAAGGCAAATTACAAGTTTCACAAACTGAGGTTCCCAGGGGCGGTTTAAATGATTTACGGGCATATCTTAATAGAAAACCCCAATCAAAACCGACCTCTGTGAAACGCAAGCATGCTAAGGTCAACTTGCCTCAATATCAACCTTTTGAGGCAAGGAATCCTGACAATTACGCCAATCAGATGAGTACCTCTCTTTATACTCATGGAATCGAACATTTAGGAAATCGGAACCGTGTTCCAAATGTCATCCATGAGTATATCCCTGCTACTTCTTCCCGTCCCGTTGTCTCTGATCTTCGGGATCATCTCAGACAGAAACGGGATATCGCCCCCACTTCTCCCAAACAATCACAAGTTCATCATTGTAATCATCCTCACGAAGTGCTTATCAAATGTTGTTGCCAAACAACCAAACGTTCTGTCTTCGAACGTTTGACTTTCCCTTCTGTTAATCAAAGGACTGATGATGAAGAGGAAGTGATGTTTGCCTCCGTCAACATGACTTCCAGAGATTCTGGGGGTAGAAAATGCAAGCACGGAAAGAACCGGAGACCTAGCCAGCACTATCTTGACCGACTTCGAGAATCAGATGATGGTGTTTACCAGCATACTCGATCTCGAAGCCGAGAAACAATCGGTCAAAGGAATCTTCCTTACCGTGATATCTCTACCTCTCATGCTGGGGGTAGTTCTGACTATGCTGTCGATAGTGACAGTTCTGAACAAACTGTGTCATCTGTTATGGCACGAGAAGTGACAGCATACGTCACTGAGGAGCAAGACACTTCTGGTGCCAACAATCAAAATCAAAGGATTGCTGCACTAAAAGAGCAATTGAAGACCATGGCTGAAATGATGGCTAAAATACATGATGTCATAATGGCTCAGCACGCTCCACCGGTCATAACTCCTGAACCATTGGTTTCTTCTACTCCTCAGAATCCTGGTCTGGGGGTACCACCTCCTCCAGTCACCACAGTACCAGTTCAGGTTACTCTTAGCCAAACTGGTGCTGGGGGTGATGCTTATCACGCAGTTCCTCCTCCTACCACTACCAATCAATCTAGCAATCCTCAATCTTCAGGGGATGCTAATGATGCTGTCGAACAATTACGGAACCAATTCGAAGCCTATACACAAAGGAAAGGCTTACAGCGGTTGGGCATCAAGCAACCCTATCCCGCTGAATGGAAGAAAGTTCAGTTTCCACCGAAATACAAATTCCCCACCATCATACAGTTTGATGGCACTTCTTCTCCTAATCAGTATATCAACCACTTCGAGTTGATGACTGATCCTCTGCAGCCTAATGATGCCCTTCTCACTCGGGTATTTGTCAGTTGCTTAACTGGCGCTGCTTATGATTGGTACCGGAGTTTACCAGACGGGTCCATCACTTCATTTGCTGGCTTCAAGCAGATGTTCCTGGAGAGATTTTATGAGGGTGTCAACGACATGACTATGTCAGCCCTCATTAAAATCAAGCAAAGAAATAATGAGCCGGTTGAGCAATTTATTGAGAGGTTCCGTCGCGAAGCTCTCAAGATGCCAATGGGGACTCCATCTGCTGTCACAATTGACACTTGCAAGAATAATCTCTTGCCAATTGTTAGTATGTGGACAGGGGCCACTCAATTCCAGGATTGGCCTTCTTTCATAATCAATGCTAAGGTAGCAGAGCTCAGTGCCGAAAAGTTCAAAACATTGGGGGTTCATATGAATCCCGATCAAGGCGATCAAAATTCAAATTCTGGCAACAATAACAATCGCCAGAATAATAATAGGAAAGGCAAAGATACCTCTGCTCCGAAGGAAACTTTGGCCATTGACTTGAGAAGCAAAGAAGCATTGGCTGTCAACGTTTCTCAACCTGCTCCTACTTCGTCTCAGACACCCCAGAGACCGCAGCGTCCCAAGGAGGAATATTCCTTTGATGAGGATGATATCATGGAGATCTTCGACTGTCTTACCAAAAGCAACAAACTTCAATTGCCCGACCCCAAAAGGCCGGAAGAGGTTGGTAAGACTGATCATCCCAAGTATTGTGTTTACCACAGATTCATCGGACATCCTACTCGAGCATGCTATGTGCTCAAAGGAAAGATACAAGAGATGATCAATTCCGGGGCGGTGACTCTCCAACAAGACGAAAAGACAGTGACGGCCAATGTCGTTTCTGTTCAGTTCGGTGACTTCCCACTTCTGCAGGTTGAAGAAGGCGTAGTTCCCATTCCTCGGACTACTCTGGAGCTCTTGAACCTTCCTCCTTCCCGACATGAAGGACTCGTCCCCTTGACTACTTCTAAAGGGGAAATCATGTGGATTTATCCAGATCTGGTCTCAGATTTTGAATCCTCCGCCTCTTCTTCGTCCAAGCAAAAGAAAAATTCCAAAGGCAAGTTTAAAAGCTGCAATATGGTTTCTCTTGAACCATTAACTGAAGAGGAGATCTTGCTGGGCACTAGATCCGGTAAACCCTATTTACGGGAATATCCGGAGAATCAAGAAACTCCCGCCTCATCTTCCGAGGCCATTCCTGCCACACCTCCAGAGAATCCACCTCCTTCATCTTCAACTGAGCCAACTCCATCTCCGGCTAAACCTACAGCTGCTGAAAAAGGGAAGCAGCCGGCTCGTTTTGACAAAGCTTTAAAGAAGTCCACCCCTCTTGGACTTGAGAAGCCTTATAATTTTGATATACTGGCTCAACTGGCCAACACTCCTGCCAAATTGTCAATATTTGAGCTTTTACGTCTATCCAAAGAAACTCGGGAGACGTTAAGCGAAGCTTTGTTACAGGCAGAAAATTGCCTTGAAATTCTGAAGAAGCCAGAGAAAGAACCTCTCTCTTGTCTCCACTGTCATAGCATGCTGGAATTAATTCCTAATATCACTTTCACGCAAGATGACATGCTCTTGAAAGATAATCGACATGATCGCCCTTTGTATTTCACAGGGTATGTTGACACTATGAAGATTGATCGCATCTTGATCGATCCTGGCTCTGCTC
Source organism: Iris pallida (assembly GCA_029216955.1). Lineage (NCBI taxonomy): Eukaryota > Viridiplantae > Streptophyta > Magnoliopsida > Asparagales > Iridaceae > Iris > Iris pallida. The sequence goes on from JANAVB010010851.1 coordinate 76,606, forward strand.
TCAGTATCATGCCCAAGACAGTATTGGACGCTTTGAAAATTCCTGTGCGCAGTCTTACTGGCATGATCACTACTATTCTGGGCTTCAATCAAGGTAGGAGTGATCCTTTAGGCAAGATTCGCCTGAAAATCCAAATAGGTAATCTTCGCACGAAGGTGACCTTCTATGTCATCGATAATCATGGTTGTTCCTACAACGCTTTGTTAGGGAGACCATTCCTTCATGAGCACAATATTGTGCCATCAACTCTCCATCAATGCTTCAAGTATGTAGACGAGAAAGGAGAAGTCCAAAAAGAAGTTGCGGACCTCTATCCTTTCAAAGGCGTCGAGGCTTATTGCAGCGATGCCCGTATGTACAAAGAAGAGTTCATGAAGGTTGTCTTGGCTTTAGACACTGAAGAAGAACAAGGAACTGAATCTCAAGACACTCTGGTCATTCCGGTTAAAGGGCGTGTCTCTCGACCCCCTTCTTCTGAACCGCTGACCATCTATTTGCCTCCCAGCAAAAAGGAGCAAGAATCAAAGTCGCAGGACACTCTGGTGATTCCTGTCAAAGGGCGCGTCTCTAAGCCCTTGCCTGCTGAGCCACTGGTCATTCGACTTCCTGCCAAGAAGTCAACTTCTATGATTGACCAAGGAAAAAGGGAGCTCACCTCTTCTGAGCCACTTGTTATCGACCTTCATCGTAACAAGCCTTCTCTTCCTCCTCGTTCTTCTTCTCCCCCTCTTGTTATCAACTTGACTAAGCCTGCTAAGGCTAAAAGTCCTACTGTAAACACTGTTGTAAATATCAATAAAGATGCATCTCCTTTACAGTATACTGATGTGTTATATCATGCTGAGTGTTATTTAAATATGTTAGATAGGTTGAATCCACTCACAATTGGAGTTGTACAATCCTACCAGACGGATGTATCAATGGAATCTGCCGACAGTTCATACTTTGTAGTTCCTGCTCGAAAGGCTGACGAAAGTCCGATAATCTTTATTAGAGGACCGGAACAAAAGTTTTCTTATACCGAAGACTGCAAACACGATGACATGGGACATTTACAACTCCGTCGTTACAGCACTCAGTCCAAAGAGATCATCCGTAAAATGGGATATGATTTCAAGAGTGGACTCAACTATGGAAGAGGGAGATGAACCCCTATTCGTGTTACTAGCAAGAGGAATAAGCTTGGCCTTGGTTATGTATTTACATTTCCTGCTATGGCTACAGCTCCTAAGATTATTGAATCCGATGATGATGAACGCACTGTTTCTTCTGATACAGCTTCATGGGATTCTGACACCAGCATTGGTCACGTACATCGTATTGCCATATCTTCCAACATGGTCTCTGTTGAATTTCCAGACATCAGCAACGATCTTGCTGACGATGACTTTGAAGAAAGCCCTGAAACTGATCCTTGGGTTCAAAGGATGGATAATCAGTGGGAACTCCGGTTTGAAAAACGAGAACCACCTACTGAAGATCAGCTAGTTCAAATCGATGTAGGAGAAAATGGTACATCCCGTCCTATATTTATTAGCAAGAATCTCCCCGAAGCTGATAAGCAAGAGTTGATTCTCCTCATCCGCGAATACATCGATGTCTTTGCCTAGAGCTATGAAGACATGCCGGGTTTGGATCCTAAAATTGCTACTCACAAGTTGAACATCCTCCCTAATGCGAAGCCTGTTAAGCAACAACAACGGCGCTTCAAACCACAAATAATGGATGCAATTGATGAAGAAGTCAGGAAGCTTATCGCTTGTGGCTTTATTCGTGAAGAGCAACATCCAGATTGGATTGCCAATGTTGTTCCAGTTTTGAAGAAGACTGGTAAGGTCAGAGTCTGCATTGACTTCTGAGATCTGAACGACGCCCGCCCAAAGGATGAGTTTCCCCTCCCAATTACTGATGTCATGATTGACAATACCTGTGGGTTCGAGAGGTTATCTTTTATGGATGGGTTCTCTGGATATAATCAAATCAAGATGAATCCTGACGATGAAAAGCATACTTCTTTTCGTACTCCTCGAGGAGTCTATTGCTATACTGTGATGCCATTTGGTCTCAATAACGCTGGTGCAACCTATCAGCGAGCTATGAGCACTATCTTTCGAGATCATTTGAGAAAAACTGTCGAATGCTATGTTGACGACATTGCGGTAAAAAGCCGTCTGAAGGAAGATCACATTAAAGATCTGAAGACCATTTTCGATCTAATGTGCCAGCATCAACTCAAAATGAATCCCACCAAGTCCTTCTTGGGTGTCTCTAGTGGCAAGTTTCTCGGCTTCGTCATTACCTCTAAGGGTATACACGTGGATCCCGAGAAGATCAAAGCCATTCAAGAGATGCGTCCTCCACGCAACCTAAAAGAGCTACGAGGATTTCAATGTCGACTTGCGTACATCAGGAGATTCATTTCGAATTTATCTGGACGTTGCAGACCGTTTACGCAACTTATGAAGAAAGGCGTATCTTTCGTTTGGACCGAAGAATATCAACGAGCATTCGACGATATCAAGAAGTACCTTATGAACCCACCAGTCTTGGTGCCACCAATCGTCGGCATACCTTTCTTAATGTATGTCAGAGCAATGGATCACTCATTGGGTGCTTTACTTGCCCAAAAGAACAAAGAAGGTCATGAACAAGCTATCTACTATCTCAGTCGTACTATGATTGGTGCCGAGCATCGTTATAGTCCGGTTGAGAAAGAGTGCCTAGCTCTAATGTTTGCTGTGCAAAAGATAAGGCATTACATCATTGGTCAAACAATCCATGTTATCTCCCGAGTTAACCCTCTTCGGGTACTCATGAAAAAGCCTAGTACTCTCAATTCAAGGCTGGCTACATGGGCTATCTTACTTGCCCAGTACGACATGGTTTATGTTCCTCAAAAGTCAGTTAAGGGGCAGGCCCTTGCCGACTTCTTAGCTGCTCATCCTGTTCCTGAGACTTCTAAACTCTATGACGAGATCCCTGACGAGACACTTGAAGCAAATATGATCTCTGAAGAGTTTCCCACATGGCGTCTGTTCTTTGACGGAGCTTCCAGGATCGGACCAAATGGGACGATTGTTGTAGGAGTCGGAATCGTACTTGTATCGCCCGAAGGTCTGACTATTCAACGGGCTTATTCCCTGGATGAGCCTTGCTCTAACAATGTTGCAGAGTATAATGCTTTAAATTGCTCATCGGCCTTCAACTTGCCAAACAATTAGACATCCAATATCTTGAAGCATATGGTGATTCTAAACTGGTTGTCAACCAGGTTAGAGGAACATATGAAGTTCGTCATCAAGATTTAATTCCCTATCATGAAGCCGCCGTCGCCATGGCCATTTCCTTCAAAGCTTTCTTTATCGAATATGTTCGTCGGGCTTGCAATACCGAGGCAGATGCGTTGGCAAACCTTGCAGCAGTCTTGGCGATTCCTGTCCAAAGACAGCAGTTGGTTGTTATCTCCAATAGAGAGTTGTTTTGCACTGAAAACAATCGTAATATTGAATTCAGTAATTTTGCTGAAGTCAATGCTATCGATGAAGATTGGAGAGCTCCTTTCATCGACTTTGTAGTCTATGGAGTATTTCCTGAAGATCCTAAAGAAGCTACGAGCGTTCGAAGACGATCTCTTCGATTCTATTATAATCATACAACCAAAACTCTCTACCGGCGAACTTACGACGGTCTACTTCTACGTTGTCTTGCTGGTGATGAAGCAAAGCAAATAATACGTGAAGCTCACGATGGTGTTTGTGGAGCGCATCAACCCGGTCCTAAATTGCAGGATCATATCCGTCGTATGGGCTATTACTGGCCTTCTATGGTTTCTGATGCCATTGAATATGCAAGAAAATGCAGAGCTTGTCAAATCCATGCTGACTTCATTCATCAACCATTAGAATTTCTACATCCTACGGCTGCTTCTTGGCCTTTTGAAGCTTGGGGCATGGATATTATAGGCCCTATTAACCCTCCTTCTTCTAAAGGGCACCGATTTATCTTGGCCATCACAGACTACTTCTCTAAGTGGGCTGAGGCTATACCTCTGGCTGAAGTCAAAACCAGCAGTGTCATCAACTTCATCAAACACCATGTGATATACAGGTTTGGTGTACCGCGGCGGATCATTCATGACAATGGACCTCAGTTCATTAGTCAAAAGTTCACCCGGTTCTGTGATGATCATCGCATCGACAATGTCGCTTCGACAGCCTATAACCCGGCAGCAAACGGTTTGGCTGAAGCTTTCAACAAAACCATCATCAAACTCCTCAAGAAGTTTGTTTCTACTAACAAACAGAATTGGAGTGAGAAGCTTGGCGAATGTCTATGGGCTTATCGCACTACAGTTCGCAATCCTACAGGCTGTACACCTTTCTCCTTGGTGTATGGTTGTGAAGCAGTTCTGCCGCTGGAAATTCAAATCCTGTCTCTGTGGATAGCCATTGCCAATGAACTTACAACGGAGAACAACGATCTACTTCGATTGCAAGAGTTGGAGGCACTTGATAAAAAGAGGCTTTTGGCTCAACAGCACATTGAGTTATACCAGGCCAGTATCTCAAAAGCCTTTAATCGCAAAGTTAAAGTACGAGCATTTCAGAAGGGTGACTTGGTCCTTACAGTCAGACGTCCTATGACTATGACTCACATGAGTAAGGGCAAGTTCGATGCCAAATGGGAAGGTCCTTTCGTCGTAAACAAAGTGTTTTCCAATGGTGCCTACCAGTTAGCAGAGATGGATGGCAGAATAGCTATGATGCCTATCAATGGCAAATTTCTTAAGAAATACTATGTATAAATGTGTAAAGATTTCTTGACAGACAATGTAAATAAAATTTCTTTTTTACTTTCAAGAAATATATTACATTACATTAAGGGAGATCACTATCGTCCTTGTCAAACTTAGGACGAGGGCCAAGCCCCTCCTTCTCACAAACAAAATCAGCAAAAGAGTCGAAGACGTCTTTGCCTGAACTCAGCAAGAATTTGAGGAAAGCTATCCTCTTTGCCTCTTCTTCCGCTGTCTTCCCCGGCTCTACCAGGAAGTCGATGATATCCTGTGAAGGCTTTGGTGCAGAGGAGCCCTCGCCCACCTCCTTTTGATCCGGTAAGGCTGAGTCGACGAGAGGCTTGGGTGCAGATGACCCTTCGCCCTTCTCCATTCCAGCAGAAAGTTCCCCGAAGACGCTCTCGGCTTTCGGCACGACTTCAGTCTTCTTAGACATGTCGTTGGAAGACATCTTTCCTGTTGAAGGCAGTGATAAAATTCTTCATGAGTCCTGTATTATTTATACTAGCCTACCGACTCTTCATGAATCGAGGCGATCATTCATTTCTTCCGGATGAATCTAAAGGTTCATTCATTAAAATCCCCAGCAGACATTCATTCTGACGGTTCACTTTCAACCGTTCATCATATCATCATCACTATCAAAAAGAATTCACGTCCATATTACCTCTGAGTTCTACATATTTTCTATTGCAACTTGTTACGTCCTTATTACCTCTGACTAAGTTGTCTATTGAAATAACAAATATTCGATATTTATATTTTGCCATGTCCACATTACCTCTGAGCAAGATATAAAGAATATAGTTATTTTCTACATCAAGAAAATATATCACGTCCTGTACCTCTGAATATGTTTTCTCGTTCTATTGCTTATCTCCTATAATAGGGTATGTGACAAGTGAATAGAATCATCCAAAAAAATATCATTTCATTTCATTCAAAATCAAAGTCCATTACAAATTGATCAAAGATAAAAAGATGTTACAAAATAAGTTATTCAACAGGCCGGGTGCTGAGCTCTGTAATACGTCTCTTCAGGGCAGCTATCCTTTCATTCTGAGAGTTTAAAATTCTCTGTCTAATCTGATTCCGTGTTGACTCGAGGTCAAAGGGTTGCAGACTAGCAGAGCGGACAGCCAGCTCTTCCTGATGAGTCTTGATATTGAGCTCCTTTTGACGTTTCAACTCGGTAAGATGATCTACAGTTTCCTTATTCAGAAGGGCCTTCTCTTCCCTTTTCTGTTCCGCCAAAATTAGAAGTTCTCGAAGCTTAGCAATCTCTTTGTCAATCTCGGCCATTTCAACTTCATTAGTCTCCAGCTTAGAAGATGCTTCTTCAATCTGGGTTTCCATATCAATAGCGGATTGAGCAAAGGATGCCAGAAAAGCTTCCAAGTCCTTCTCCCTCTGTTCGGCCTCCTGGGCTAGAGCTTGACATTCTTCCTCGATCAATGAATCTATATTTCCAGATGATAGATTCTTCATTGTAATCTTCACTTCCTCGAGCTCATCAAGAACATGTTCAAGATACACAGCTTGAGCGTCGTCCCCGTGGTCGCGAATCCCGCTAATCATATACTTCACGGATTTTCTAACCTTGGGGAAAGGAAGGTTTTCATTTTCCATCAGTGGCCTCAGTATTGAATAGAATGTATTCACATAAGAGTTTATAACAAGACTATTCGTTGTGGATGTATTCGGAGTCTCTGCTATTTCCATTGAGGTAGCTGCAGCTGTGGTTGTTGCAGTTAAGATCAATGGTGCTGTCACCAGAGCTAGTTCAGAAGGCCTCCCTTCGGCCACTTCAGCTGTCTGCTCTTGAGGAGCGGTAGTTGAGCTGGAAACTGCTTTTGTTGGTTCTTCTGCACATACTTCGGTTGAGTCAATCTTCTTACAAAGCATATCATATAATACAAAGTTGACAAACTAGAGTTCTACCTGATCGAGGAAGTTCAATTTGGACTTGTGACGGCCCAGGTATTGGCATCTCTGTAGAGCTCTCCTCTCTGGAGGGAGTCTCCAATGGAGCCATCGTGGAGCTGGTTGTACCTTCCAGTGGTTCTCCTGAAAGTTAGCATATGACGTTAGCTATCAATCCTTTAAGAAAATCATGAAGTTCAGGATAATAAATCAACGTCTTACCAACATCTGTTGTCTGGGCAGGCATGCTTGTCGAAGGGATGGTCTCAGTCCCCATCGCTTGACTACTACCCGCTTCTGAACCACCTGACAGGTGTACTGCACCTTCAGCTGTTAAGGAAAAAGAATCAGTACATTACAATAACAAATATCATCATGATCAACAAGATTCAAGAAATTTCACCTGAAGCGGGTATGTACGGGTATCTATCGGTATTTCTGTCTCCTGATGGAGATGAGCCAGCATCCCCTCTGACGAAGGTTGCTCATCTCTGGCAGAAGATCTTACAATGGTGACAGGTGCCTCTTCCATTGGTCTGTCAGCATCCAATGGTTCATCGACAATCAAATTCTGAGCATCTGATTGCTCATTCAACTTTTCAGCATTGGAATCTGTGGCGGTGTCCTCATTATTCAGTTCAAAATCACCAAAATCCAGAGCCTCGATCATTTCATATGTATTTGAATAGACCGGTTCATTGGCTAGATCGCAGAACTGGTTAGGCGAATTAGATGTATCAATCGGATCAGTGGGAGGTGCCATGATCACCAAAGCTCGAGAGTCAGTTGTAGTGACGACATCTGCCTCTTCTATAGTCTCTTTGCTAGGCTGTGCTGGTTCTTCTGCAATCACCGGTTCTGATTCAGAGATGGGAGTAGGGGAAGACATCATATGCCCAGCAGCAGCACTAACCAGAATGGAGGCAGCACGAGACGGACTCAATAATCCTCCTATATTTCTAACCGCCACTTTCTTCAAGCGCGACTTTCGTGGAAGAAGTCCCTCCGGGCTTTCTTGTTCAGCAGAAACGCCCTGTTGTTTCTGTAAAGATGTAGGAGTTGCCTCCTCATTCCTTTCAAGTTCTTCCTGCTGTCTCGATTGGGACCTAGTGGTAACTCCTTCAGAGGAGTCCACTGTGGTCTTCTTCCTCTTCGGATCTGGAGAAGCAACAGAAGCGTCACATTTTCTCTTCTTCTTCTCCTTCATAGGAGATTTTGCTACTCTGAGAGGGATATCCAAAGGTTCAACAAACTCCTCAGGGAAGTTCATGTCCCTGGAGGCTTCAAAAGGCTCGTCCGCTGGCTCTTCATCGTTGGGATCTTTGTAGCGAAGGCTAGGCTTACCTCTCTTAGCTCGCTTGTCAGAGGCGAAGCTATGTGATAAATCAAAGGCCTCCGTAAAGGTGTTCGCCGAAGTGTAGAACCTTGAATATGTAAACAACATTCTTGGTCCACGATCTGTGCTCTCGAGCATTGAGAAGATAACCTTTGTATCTTTTGCATTATAATAGTACCAAGCCCTGGCACCATCGATCAGATATCCCTTCCCCTGCAGGCAAGTTGTGGCGTTTCCCACGTGAAACTGATCATAGCCGAATTGACGTGCAAAACGGCTAGGCAGGTATGGTTCGAGGATACATTCATCCTCAAACCGATACACAAGATGCGAAGGCCGAATTGACCTTAACCAATTGTATGTCACTGGATTTAATGGTGGAGCATTTACTGAATCCGTGACATTAGCTGGCATTAATTCATAGCCGGCTGGTGGGGCCACACAATAAAAATCCCAATTATCGCCGCGATTCAATACTCGCCGACAATCTATCAAAGAGGTGTGATTCCATTTACACCCTTCATACTTCCTTAGAAAGTTTTCTCCAGCAGGTTTCTCACCAGGGCTCATCAATACTGGACAGTGGATCAGAAGCCACCCAAATAAATATGTATGGGCGACTTCGGTACGTGGGAAGCCATCCTTCTTATTGTTAATCATACCGTCTACAAAACAACGTAGACTATGATTTAATCGGCTCGTCATCGCCGATAGAATATCCATCCGGTGGCCGAACACCAGACGGACCGCAGCAAAAAGAACGCCCCTATGGAAGCGATCAACTGCACTGGCTCCTGGGACTACATACCTTCGTAGCCATAGAGCAAGAAAGCCTGCCAGATGGGCTTTCTTGGACATACGCCTGTAGCCCATTCTTATAAAGCTCTCTATTCTATCCCCCACCTTCAGCGGAGGATAGTCTTCATCATTCTCAACTATGATATCTTCTTGGCGAAACTTCGCCATCAGTTCATCTATCTCGTCTGCACTGAAACGCTGAAAGAAGAGCGGGTCAACCGCCTTCTTTTCACTGATCTGTTTCTCCTCAATGGTATGCTTGAGGAAGAGATAGGATACCCACTTAGTCAGGTAGCAGGAACCTGAGCTTTCAAAGTAACAGCAACAAATATGGTAATGGCATAACAGCTCATCAAAGACCTCTACCATTTCAGCGTTTTCGGTCCTCAGCATGTCCAGTTCGTCTTCAGTGGGAACATACTCCTTATAAGGAAAGTCTCCCATAGGCAGCTTAGAGATGTAATTCATCTCATGAAGAGCGAAGCCAATCTCTCCTTTTGGGGTCATGAAGGTCCCCGTCCTGTAATTGTACCTCTCAATCAAGGAAAGGAATAGGTGCGGATTGGGAGAGAAGCCATGTACTGTAGAATAAACGGCTTCATGAAGACCAATATTATAAAGCTCTGCTGAGTATTTTTCTAGAACCCAGTTGGCGACGCAGCTCCACCGTTTATAGTCTGGATTGACTAAACCTTGCATCCTCAAGGTACTGTCAGAATAGTACCGCTCATTCTTAGCAAATTCATTTGCAAATATCGGTACTCTCACTGGGAGTAGAAGAGATGAATTCTCGGAAGGGATACAGCTCGGCTTCAGCCCCCTAAGATGAGTTGAATATTGATCAGACGTGCTGAAGAAGACATCCTTGTTGTTCACTTTCTTGTAACATATTTTGCCTACCCTGGCCTGCTGAACGGGAGTGATATCCCACGCCATTTGGCGGGGATAGCTGGCAAATTCATATCTCGAGAGAGATAAACTCCTGAGCATCTCTGGCAAGTAGATGTCTTCTCACCCTTTCTGAAAATCCTCTCTTCCATCCGCTGTTTCGGCTGAGATTCCCTGCCGAAGGCATCTCCAAACAAGAAGAGCGGTTTCTTATGGATAGCTGCGTCCAGTGACTGCAAGGGCTGGCCGTTCATCAAACACAGAAGAGTCTCATTATCCTGAGTGGTTAGGATTGCTCTTCGAGCCTCTGGTAGTTCATAATGAGGGAACTTGATGTGTGACAAGTCCTCTTTAAACTCAGATTCTGACATCGTTCTTCGGAAAATTTCGAAGTTGGGATCCTCCCTGATATCAACTGCAAAACAGAAAGAAGCAAAAAGTTAAACATCTCAACAAAAATATCAGACTGCGCCTAGTTGCATTGCTTAAAGCAAACTGCGCCTAGTTGCATTGCTTAAGGCAAACTGTGCCTAGTGTTCAGTTCACAGGCAAACTGCGCCTAGTCTTCAGTTCACAGCCAAACTGCGCCTAGTTTTCAGTTCACAGATTAAACCGCGCCTAGTTGCATTGCCTAAGGCAAATGGTGCCTAGTTTTCAATTCACAGGCTAAACAATGCCTATCTCATCAGACAGAGTCCGATGGCGCCTAGATAGGCGCGATTGACCAAATAGCGCCTGTTTCATCAGACAGAGTTTCATCCGATGGCGCCTAGCTTTCTGCTACTAGGCGCTATCGAACAAACAAAGCCCAACTTTCTAGGCGCTGTTCGATGGCGAGTTTAAACTTCATAAACATGAAGTTTAACGAGTCACCAAACTCTAAAAAGAGTTGGCGATTACAACTGAGCCCTAAGAAGGGCCAGTGTACGTTCTCAAGACCCACCATTGATGGCTGGATGTGCAGCTTCGTGTCGAGTGACACGAGTTTGTCCAGGCTCTCGGATCTGAAGTGAACCGCGCGACTCGACCACGAGAGGCTGCGCGGCTTTCTTTGATTTCTTTGACTCGATCGGAGCAGCCTCTTTCCCTTTGTCAGATCGTCGCAGTGCCATCGGAGTCGATGTGAAAGCTCGTCGGAGAAGGAGACAATGGCGAAGAAGAAGGTTCGGGAAGCTTTTGCTCTTAAGAACTCTTGAAAACAGTAAAGGGTTTACGAAGGGTTTTGTGGGCTATTTATAGCTTTCGAAAGAATTTCAACCGCCACAATGAATCGCGCCTAATTCGCCGCAACGGATTGCGCCTATTCAGCCTGAAGATCCGTTCTCGCCTTAAACTGTGCAACTTCTTCAAATATCAAGCGCGGTTTGACTTGGTCATATGCAAAATTATTCAAAGTATTTCGAACTTTTGAAAATTCAAAATTCGAAAACTTTGAAAGGGGTCTTGTAGGTCCAAAAAAATCAAACCGCGCCTAGGTTTGATTCAACAGATTGATCAGAACGCGCCTACAAACAGATGGCGCCTACTTCTCCAATAAACTCAGAACGTGCCTATTTCTGCATCTCAGAGGCGCGCTTCACAAACCGCGCTTAGCTGACGTGGAGCCATCATTACCCGACAAACACGAAGATCGAGGCGACGCTATCATTCCTCTGACGGCGTGGCGCTCGAGGAAGATATGACAGCTGTCCAAGTGCTGTGTGATCAAACCGTGCCTATTTCCCGTCCAACCAAGTGCACATTGCAAATAGCGCCTACTTTCATCCGAACTCAGCGCACTTTGCAGATTGCGCCTACTTCTTAGTGAAGTAGGCGCAGTTCAATACAACATCAATTCAGAGCTTGCCACGTGTCCCTGAAACAGGCGTGCTTTGACTAAATCAACGCCTAACTACCACTCTACATGTCCAACACGTGTCCCACTAACTATACACGACCAAGCGCGTTTCAATCAAACAACGCCACGTGTCTAGAGCAGTTGGTGCACGTTCGTGATAGTGCAGTGAAAACAGGTGCAGTTTGTCATACGCGCTCAAAACTGGCGCACTTCAACCAGGCGCGCTCCAGAATAACTGCCCAAAATAGTTATTTCAGAACTCTATAATTAGAGTTTCGTTTCCATTCAACAGATCACTTACAAGTTCAGAGATCAGAGTTCTTGCCCAAGTGCTGCTGCGTTCTTCAGAGGTTCAAGTCTTCAAAGTTCATATCGTCCAAGGGATAAAGCGATCGTCATTCAGATCGGATTCCTATAGTTGTACTTCCCCAGAATTCAAATCTTGTAATTCTTTCTTAGTTTGTAATAAAACTTTTGTTTTTGCAAACACACCCGAGGCTGCACCGATTCGCGAGCCCAGCCGAGCGCGCCTCCTCGGGCAAACTCCACCGACTCTCTCCGCTGCCAGCGGTGACCCCACCCGCTCCGGCCGTACCCCGACAGTCTGCGCCCCTTCGGGCAGCCCTAGCTCCGGCCGCCCCTCTCAGCTCCACTCTCCGACGCCACCCCACCAGGCCGACTCCGCCCGCCACCCTCCTCTCGGCCCGATCTCCCTGCCAGCCCCCTTTGCCGGCACCCGACAGGCCCCGATCTCGAGCTCACCGCTCTGGCCGCCCCCTTTCCCGGCCACCCTAGGCCATCGCCCCGCCAGCGCCAACTCCCGAACGGCTCTACTGTGCGCTGTTCCCGTGTCTGCGGGTCCCCGTAGATGCTGTTCATGGATCACATGCTTCCCATGCCTTCCAGCGCTCGAGCGGTTCCGATCCGCTGTCCTCGCGGGCTTCTCGACCTGCTGTCCGGCATTTCGCTACTGTCCGTGAGCTTTGGATTTTCCCGAGTCCGTGGATTTGGTTTTCTTTTATTATATCATCTGAGAGCTCTAGCCGAGCAACCCGAGGTATAACTTCTTGTCCCGTTACATTTTGTAGGTAGTCAGTGATGAGTTGGTCCCCCGATTCCCTCCTGGGAACTCGTTTAGTTAATACGTAGTAGTTCGGCTTCTTCGAAAACGTTCTGTGTGATTTATGTTTGCTGTGGTTTTGGATTTGGATATTTTAGGTTTTTCTCGATTAAGCTTCGGGATGGTTCTGTGATTATATTTTCTATATAAAAGTGGGTTTTCCCTGGTTTGGGATATTTGCAAGAGTTGTTGGCGTATTTTCCCAGTTTTAGGTTATCCCAAAAATAGAGGGAATGTTGCCCAATTTTTGTAAACCTTATATATGAATTTCAAATTGGTTTTCGGAAAATATTTTAAAACTGATTTTTGGGCGACGACCGTACCGGTCTGTGGGCCCTAACAAAATACAAACGAAACCGGTCAGACCGGACGTTGAGGCATTAGCTAGTTGTTACGATTGGACCAAGTCTGAGACTCCTAACTTTTAATTTAATTTACTTAATCTAATACTTAATTTATTTAATTTACTTATTTATTTTCGATAATTAATTACGGACATATATCAGTGCTAACAGACTACCTCTTATTTATGTAAAGTTTATAAGGGCATAAGCCCATATTTCTATTAGCTGTGCCCCTATATTGCATAGTGTAGATTTTCCATTTCTTTTCTGGGTGGATGATATTTCTTTCTGGTGGTTTCGTATTAGAACGCGTAAATGATAAATAGGATATAAAATTATTTTGATATAAAGTTAATAAGGTTTTATCACCGGTAATTAATTAACTGTAAAAATGGTAAGTTAACAAGTTCATATGTTATTATCTTAAAATATTGTATAATACAAGTTTTACAAAGTGTACCGGCAACTACCGTCTTTCCCAAGTTTAGATCAATAAATGATTTTCCAAATCAACCAACAACCAACGTAGTACGCGACGTAAATCGTTAACTGTAGCTTAATTAACCAATTTAAAACTTGACTAGGACCTGCTACTAGAGATTGTAACTAGCATACCTAGAATGGCTTCACTATGGTTCTAAGTCGAGTTCTCAACTGTAGGAACTCGAAGGCAACCTGACGTTCCTCCTCGGTACCTACTCGCCTTATTCCAGTCATACAATACGAGGCAAGTTACGGTTATGTATTCTTGTATTTTACTTAGTAATGTTAAGCTGCATATTAACTACACTGCTGACACGGAACTCTATCTTGGGGTTCAACTACTGATTGATACTGATACAGATTGTGGGACTGGGGGAAATAGTAGAGCATTTATGACCAATACCCCACTACTGTCATAATTGTGTTAGCTTACCCCTCTTACACACGGGGATAAGCTATATCGTATCGCTAGGATACTACTGATCAACCCAAGTCGGTCATAGACGTTTACATATTTCAAATCACATACTGAATTGTTAAAGCTGCTGGAAAATACTGTTTTAAACTGTTTAGCCTGCACTTTTCTATTATTAATTGAAATATGAGATGCATATTCATCGTTCTTGCTCCTCCTCCTGACCGGAGATCCAATATTTTAGGTGTCGTGATGATTGCTGAGTTTTAGTACATAGCTACGATGATACCGGAGTCTTCTTTGGAGGACGCTGATCCGGAGATTGACGAGCCAGTCACTTAGCTAGTGTCTTTTCCTTTCTATATTTCTTTTGTTTGGAGTTGTAGACCTTGTCTTTAGCATTACATTTCCAGTTTTATCCTGAATCGTTATTATATAAAAGTTTCAAAGTTCCCGAATATTGTTGTGACAAATGTACATGTGTTGTTGTGAATACCTGCAATGGAACAGCTTACTGCCGTCGTCTCACCACGGTACAGGCTGGGCATGATCCGGTTCGACCCATTAACTTGGGATCGGGTCGTGACATGTTTTCAGTGGTGGCCCATGCAGGTCCGCAACAACAGCTTAGGAAAACCTATCTAGAGGCAATTAGAACACTAGAACATTAATTTGTCATAACATAGACCGAACTATCTATATAAGTAACTATTTTTGCTTGCTTATGGTTTTACATGACACCATGTCTATGTTTATATCTAAATCTTATCTAAGTTAGGCCAATTGAATGATGGTATTTTTACTGCCTAATTTATTTTTAGATTTTTAGTGTCCCATGACTTTCGGGATTATTATTTTTCTATATCTTCATCAGATTCTAGCATACTCTAGGATTCTTACACTTTCGCTGTTTTGGATTGAATCAGACTTTTCCCAAATCGCCTTCTTTAGCAACCTATTTCCAATTTCTCCATTTGTTGGTCAAACCTTACTTCTCTATTTTTGGAATCTAGATTCGTTCGTTATTTAGGGTTTTAAATTCACTTTAGCAACCCTGATTAACTCTTACCTACCCCAAGTATTTCTACGATTAGCATATCTGATCACCGCCTTGACCTCATTTCCAAATGATTTCTCGGGACTGATCCCGAACCAAAATTCTTCTGGGACCATGAAGCCTCAAGGGTGATAATTCCCAAAGGACTTGGTTCAGTTAGTTCATGATTCTCCTAAAGGAGTCATTTTCAAAAAAATTTCAAAATTGATTGTTATCTCTTACGTTATTCTAAAGACCGGAATAATTTCATTTGTTGATTTTTTCCACTCAACTTGAAACCTTTCTCTCTCAAGGTAAACTTTTGATCAACTCAAGGCCTGGAAGGCTTCTAAACTCAATGCTTGAGTATGATGAAGCACGAACGGTCAGAAAATTGATTCCACTCTATTCTTGAAATTTTCTTTAGTCATTGGAGAACTTTTGAACTATTTCCCTCGTTGGCTTTGCTAAACCATCTTAACCTGACTTCCTTGAATCAATAGGACTCACTTCTTTTCAACCCCACTTATCTAGCAAATTCTCAAACCTTCCATGGATAAGAAATTATTTATGCCAAAATAGTTTCTGTAAAATCCTATAATCCCTATGTGATTTGTCGAGAATAATCTCATTAACTTCTCAACTCGAAGCTGTGATGCTTCTATCTTATCTTGTGTCTATTTCGATTATTCAGAATCAAGTTTGATCAATCCCATAAGTTTCATCTTTGGAAAAGAGAAATATCGGATAACAGATACTCCTCCTGATTTCAAAACCAGTCTCTTGAATCTCAAGAGCTACTGGAACACATATTTACTCGGATAACTTCCTTGATTCCAGAAGAACAGACATCTATATCTCCCTATCATGATTAGAATTTTAGAACTCGTTAGAATTTTTGGAAACTCCCTTGAAATTTTTATGGACAAAGTTGAAAAAATATTCAATGACCTAATATGACTTCGCACATTCGTGTTGTAGTCATTTGCCTGAATTATGGAAACTGCGAGTTTACTACAGCTAGCACTGGCGAGGCATAGACTCTAAGTTGAAGTGATATCAGGTGTTCACATATTCGTATATTATTGAGACTGTGTCCTACATGCATCCGGTTTACCTTTGATGCTTAGCCATGAAATGGATAAAGTATAAAAATTACTGGTAACCTAAAATTATTCAAGTTATGGAGTCAAGAATTCACTGCAGTCAGGTGCACTCTGGCGAGGCATGAATTTGAGACAAAGTGACCTCAAATATATTTGGTTTCCGAATATTATTCATACTATTCATACCATGGTTGTCTTGTGCACCATCAATCTATTCAGACTTTGCCCGATTAGAGGATTTGTTTTTAGCATTTGACTTCATTCTTAGAAATCTCTTATTTCAACCAGAAAGGAAGTTTCCCTATAGAATTCTACTTGACTCATCCTAGAGCTCATTAGGACCATATCAATCTCTATTGGTTCAATATCCTTCCTGTTTCAATATATCTATCTTTATTAGTTATTGTTAGTTTTGGGAGCTATAGGTAGTTGTGGGTAGCTTTGTGGAT
The DNA here is from genome assembly GCA_029216955.1 of Iris pallida. Lineage (NCBI taxonomy): Eukaryota > Viridiplantae > Streptophyta > Magnoliopsida > Asparagales > Iridaceae > Iris > Iris pallida. The sequence continues at coordinate 93,136 of JANAVB010010851.1, forward strand.
TAGTAGTTGATATACATTCGGTGGATGACCATATGCATATAGTTGATAATATATGCGGGTGAAACATAGGTTGTTCCTTATCTCAATTCTTGTAAGAGATCTTGGGATTAATACTAGATAGCCAAAGGGGAGAAAAGGTGGAAGAATACCTTGAGTAAGCTAGCCTTGAGGGAGTGGTATATCCAGCTTGTGACTTATTTGGAATAGAATCATTGGTAGTGCTCGCTAGTGTCAAAACCTCATTCAAAATTATGGTATTTGACGATTTTGAATTTTTTTAGGAAGAGTTATTGAAGATAAAGGAAGACGTAGGTAGAATTAACGAGAAAAGTATAGGATTTGGTAATTGTTTGCCATTGATTATCAGAAGTACAGAACAGTTTTATGGGAGGACTGAATTTTGACTTACAATTACAAACTAGCTTGTAAAAAGAGAGCCTAGGAATAAAACCTAGAAAAGCAATCTAATTACAATTGTTTATTTTTGATTCTGGGGGGGGGGGGGGGTGACGATAGAGGCTCGAAAGTGATATCAACCTTGCACGGGAAGGTGATATCGACTCTGCCTTACTCCTTGGACGAACGAACGCTGCTTCGGCTCCGGTGAGGATGATGCTCTTGCTCGGATCGGGATTGCTCAGACTAACAAGGGAACAGCACCTTGTTCTTCTGCCTCCGTCTCTTGCTCTCTGCCACTTGCATATGTGTGTCTCTCTCTATGTATATCTCTCTATCTATCGATATTTCTCTCTTCTCTGATCTCTCTCTATATTTCTCTATCCTCCGATCTCTATCTACAAGGGAATGGCACCTTGTTATTTATAGGAGTGGAGATGTATACTACGTGGCATTGTTGATAGTAACAAATCTGGTTCCTTAAAGATCACATTCTATCTTGGTCATTGATTGCCACCCATTTGGCCAATTATGATTGGGCCATTAATGCTGCCTTAAATCTGGGTGATTGGGATTTAATCAAATCTTAACCAATATGCTGATTGCATTAAATCTGGCTTATCGAGATTTGTTCCAATCTGGGCCATTTGATGGATCTAGATTGTTAAGATTTGCCATGGATTATCGAGATTTGATCAAATCTGTATCGTTCTGTTGATGGCAATGAATCTGGTTGGCCAGGATTTGACCAAATCTGGATGATCAAATTAATTGCACCAAATCTGATTTATTGATTTGATTAATTCTTGCCACGTGTCTCGATTTCCCCATCTGGGGTAGTCCACGTGAGAGAGGGGCCTCACAGTTGGGCTTTATGATGACCGCCTCATGGAATGTAAAATGCATGAGAGTGATCTTGTAATCTGAGCCGCATGAAGGCGTCTGTAATCTGAGCCGCATGAGAGTGGCGCTTCAATCTGAACCGCATGAGGACGGTTATGCCATCTGAGCCGCATGAAGGCGGTCTGCAATCTGAGCCGCATGAAGGCGGTCTGCAATCGGAGCCGCATGAAGGCGACCATGCAATATTGGGCCGCATGAAGCGGTCTGCCATCTGAGCCGCACGAAGGCGACCATGTAATATTGAGCCGCATGAAGGCGGTCTGCCATCTGAGCCGCATGAAGGCGACCATGCAATATTGAGCCGCATGAGGACCCATCTTGTCAGAGTCGCATGAAGACCCATCTCGTCCGAGCCGTATGAGGACCCATCTTGTTAGAGCCGCATGAGGACCCATCTCGTCCGAGCCGCATAGAGCTCCACTCAGAACCACATAAGCGTCCTTCATGTGTCCGCATGGAGATCTTTGGGAGTTGGTGAATCAGCCAGCTGTAAAGATTTTCTTGTCTTACCTAGGCGACTGTCATTATGTCAGGGCCATCATCAAAGCTGTCAACTCCCGTTGTCAGAGCCGTCGCTTCACGTCGAGGCATTTAATGCGCTGCCTAAAGTAATTATGAAGAGCCATCTCGAACCATAGAAGGCCACGTGGCTCTTAGGAACTTTTGAGCCGCTTAGGGGTTCTTTGGACGCTTTTGATCCGCATGAGGCTCCTGGGAATTTCTGAGCCGCATGGATCTCTTTTAGCGTTGAATTTCCATGCTTCTACAAGACCCCCTTCAAAGTTTTTCAATTTGAAAAATTGAAATACTTTGAATAAGAAGCATGGTATGGCCGCACAAAACTCTTCTGTTTGTCTTAGGCCACGTGGGCCTCTCATTAATTGCCTTGGATTTCCTTTGATTCTGCAGCCGTTTTGGGTGCGGGATCCCAAGGGTTAGCCTTAAGTCTTTATGATTAGGAGTAATACCCAAGAGTCAGTTTTGTTCTCCTAAGCAGCACGTAATACGAAACGTTCTCCGATTTGGATGCCCCTTATAGCCTATAAATAGAAGCGATTTGAGGAGAGAGACTTCTTACTTTCTTCAAGCTCTCTTGCCCTAAATTCTCGTCTTCTTCCTCGCCTCTGATCATCGATGGCTCCCAAGGCATCTTCAAGTGCTACAGCAAAGGGGAAGGGTGTTGCCTCTTCCTCAACCACGACGGCCGTCGTCCATGACGTTTATCCCGCTATTGAGGGTAAGAGTATTGAGACGAGCTGCCTGACTCGAACAATGGCTATGTTGCATATTTTATGCATGGGCCTTCATCTTCGATGGTTGATGTACTTTTCTCCTTTATTGCACTACCTAGGTTCAGTGTAATGAGGTATGAGAATCGTTTCATGGCTGAACTGCATAATACCAAACCGTATGAACTCCTGATAGTATGAGCCGTATGAGTCTCTATCAGGCAGAGCTGCATGAACTCCATAAAACTGATTCGTATAAGGACCCAAAGCCGCATGAGTTCTAAACGACTGAACCGCATATGGACCAGTCAAATCAGAACCGTATGAGTAAGACTGAACAGCATAAGGGCTAGTCAAAACAGAGCCGCATGAGCTCTATTAAAGCTGAGCCGCATCAAGATCCATAGCCGCATGAGCTCCTGTTTTCTGACTTTCTAATGTTTCTTTTGTCCTCCTTTTTCAGTGAAGTTACCAGTTAACCCAACGGGAGAACTCTTGGTGGGTCGAGCTCAATCTGCCCTAGGCGTAAGGTTTGACCAGGTGGTTGAGTACGTTGTGAAGCAGTTTCCCAAGGATGAGCCCGAGGAGAGGATGAGCGATATCAAAAATCAATCCTTCTATTTTTTCTTAAGTATGATGAGCTCCGGGTAGCTGGAGGATAAATACTTGAAGCCTGCTTTCCTCTTCGGGGATGCCCTGAGCGTAAAGAATCCTAACGTTCTGGACATAGCCGAAAATTAGGATTTTTCTTTGGATGGGATGGCGATTCATGTTCCCCTGAGGGAGCATCATTTCCCACTATCCTGGTTCATATGTTACCGATGGTCAGGGAGACGTGGGCTCTCAAACTCCAGCCCGATCGGGGGTTATTGTCGGAGAGATTCGTTAACAAACCTACGAAGTCGTCGACCGCTATCAAACTACCGGTCAGCTGCTATGCGATGGGGTTGGCCCCAGGCGTCTTTATGAATGAGCAGGGCCCCAACTTCAGGTTCTTTCAGGCTGATACTTTTTTGCATCAGCTTGCAAAGAAGGGGTCTTACCCATTGGTCGACTTGGGTTGATAAGCTGGGTGAATCCCACCATTTCTTGGACCAATCTAACCACTTGGATTCTGGACGTACGAAGACAGCTTACGCGGGATCGGCCTCTATCATGCTATCCGGGGCACTTGGTATGGTTTGCCCATCAACAAAAAGTTATTCCTGGCCCTCCTCGAAATGTATAATCGTCGAACGGGGACCTTCTTTACGCCTGGAGGGGAGATGGGACTCGCCCTCCACGAAATACATGAAGTCTCTAAGTTGCCCTGGGGCAGCGAAGTCTTTGAGGCGTGTATGCCTACGAATGAGGAATTTGACGAATGGATACCGCGATTCCGGGTTTTACGGCTGTCTACCGGGAGTTACTATGTCACCATAGTACCTGTCAACAGATTTCCAAGAAGAAAGATGAAAGCTTGGAGGGGAACCTTCTACATACCAAGGCCTAGAACGGCTATCTTTTTACGTTAGGCGCTTCCGGTCGGGTTTCTCTTCGAAGCTATCGCACCCAGGAGGAGGTGCAGAATCAGGTGGCAGCTGCTAAGAGGAGGAAAACTGTCGGCGACAGATTTGGGAGTCAGACTGACTCTTTTTCTTATTTCTATCATGATACTCGGCCGATGTCTTCCAAGGCTATCTTGGCGGGCTACCTGATGATATGGTTGCGCAATTTCGTAGTCTCGGGAGGAGCTGGTTCCATTGACAGAATCAGTCGTAACTTCATCCTCCATGCTGTGAAGTTGGCCTTCGGGGCCAAAATATCTCTTCTTTCGGCCATGGTGTGCAGCATACAACGTGGTCTCCGCACTTTTTCGTCTAAGGTCATCGCCCGTGACCTGGCGAAGGACTTTGAAAGGGTGGAGCTGCCCTACCATTATCTGATGGGGTGGCTGTTGATGCATTGCCAGTCGCTAATGATGCCTGGCCAAGAAGATGGCGTTACTGCCGAAGACGCCTTCATTTTTCGATACCGCCGCATGCCCTGGCAGTGTCAAACCATGGCGACTTGCCGCATGGCTTTGGCGAGAGTGGACAGATACCGCTTTTTTGTGTTCGTCCCTCATTTTACCGATAAAGAGGTGGGGGACATCCATCTTGATGGTACGGGTCCGCCTCACTTATTATCTGATAAGTTGCTTCTCTGGTTGCGCAATATCCGCCCTGTCCATCTGGTATATCGCAACCGGAATAATATTCTTGGAGCCGTACCTACCCAGCCGATCTCTAGACAGTTTGGGTATAGCCAGCTGTTCTTAAACAACCCTAGTTCCTGTCTTGGCTTCGAAGGCAGTGTTCTGGATGGTGTCCGGGCATGGCACTATTACGACGTGGCGCATACCCGGACAACTTTTGCTGTCCCTGATGCTCAGGTGTGGGGCATATTTTGTATACGGCGGCATTATGCTATGTCATGGGGAACAAGCCTCCTAGCGGTTTTGACTCGCATATCAGTTTCATCGTTGGTACTAGCCTGGTGGAGAAGCCGCAAGGGTCTAAGAAAAGGAAGGCCAGCGCAATTGCTATGTCAGACTAGGAGTCCGCTTACATGGGCGAGGAGGACAACGACGAGCACTCTATCCTCCCTTCTGCCGACGACCCGGTGGAAGATCCATCTCTTGTCGAGCCTGGTCAGGCTCATAGGCATGGTGGCGCTTCTTTTTCCAAAAAATAGACTGCGGTCAAGCCTCACCTACGGGTCATGAAGAAGGGGACTAAAGACGTTGACATCTTTTCGGAGGTAAGTCGAGCTACTACCACTTTCCTTTTTAAGTTCTTTTATCTGATGGTTTCCTTTTACCTGGTAGGCGTCAG